>CAXIVR010000001.1:100154058-100429058 GCA_964035755.1 Teleogryllus oceanicus
CCTCTTCTGCACTGCCTTTTTTCTTAGTCACTTATATAGCTTGAACTATTGGATCACTTCTTAACATCTAATGATAATGGTTAATTAAAATCAATTTATTTCAAACTTCACAAAAGTCGAATATTGAAAACATTAATTGTATAATTTCTTTTATTAGTTGTAACATCCACCTGGCTCTTATTATTTCTATTCAGGTGGCTATTGACAAGACTCATGGTTTCCAAACATGTCCCAAGCTATGTAAAAGTCATAAAGGTGTCTTAAATGTTGGTACATGTTATTTGATTGATTAATTTTTTCGTGTTTCCGGGCGCGTCAACTGCTATGGCAATTAGTCCCTTAAATGCAGTGCATTTTTTATCACGGGAGGTGGCTGTATTCTTCTCCCGCTAAATGGCGAGATCCGGTGCCGACCTATATCCGCCCTCTACGCACTCCCCGCAACTGCCGGCGCCGCAAAGACCACCTTCCCCAAAGACGACAGTTACAAGGAGTGCTACAGGAAAATTATACGTTTAATTGAAAATCACATGTCAGACACTATAATTTTAAACTCAAAATACTATCAAAACACACACACACACGCACACACACGCACGTATATATATATTCCATTGTAAGAATCAAAGATGATTAAATTTTTCGAAAACTAAAAATACTTCAAACAATATTTCAAAGGCATATTACATGCCACATGATTCCGCATTGTTAAGTGAAAATTGCATTTCAATATCGTGAACCGTTTAAAAGATATGTGGTGGTTCACAGTTGGTGGGACTTCCTGTACAACACTGAATTCCTTCTTCGTGGTGAACTCAGACTAGCTCGACTCTCAACCCACTCCCGTCTTCGCTTGCTACTATTGACGTTTCTGAATACGTCCATAAAGTCATTGATTGATGCTTCAATTCATGAAGAATTTAAATTTAGGTCATCTCGAACTGTGAGAGGCAGCAGCAGGGATAGAAACTTTGAGCAGAGTCTACGACCATCGAGCTATTGATTTTCAATCTACTTTTTAATAGATACTTTTTTTCTGTCAGACTGCGCTGTTCAACATACCATACGTCAAATATCGAAATACACACTATCCTGTAAATAAAATACTTTTGCAGCTATCACAAAATATCACATTGGATTATTCTAACAAGACATTTACATCTACATAAATACACATAATATTTTGTAGAAGACCAAATAGAAAACATTATTTCTCAGAAAACAACATGAAATATTCTAGAATTATCCAAAACGGTGTAATGTAATCGGATCGAGAAATTCTCAGCCACATATTACATTTCTGCTCTTGGTTTTGTAATGAAATACGTGAAATATCTTTACTCTTCTGACTGCAATTCAAAAATAATACCACTTTTGAACTAAGTTATTTTTATACAGTTATAAGAAGGGAGGATATTTCAGTGGTGGATTTTTTGGGGAAAATTCCAATTGTCGAGTATGACGATTAAGTTAACTCTATATTCATTCAACATATTTGTTTTGTTCATACTTTTTATTTATTGTACAATACTGATCTGACCATAACGCTTTACCTTTTAAGACTTATTTAATAATTATTTATACACAAATTTCTCGGAAAACGCATGGTCATTGTGGGGAAAGGTAGACTTCTCTCTTTTCTAAACGTCCTCCTCCGAAGGAGGAGTCCTGTGTGACAGAGCGTCGCGATATACTTTACCCGGGACATTGCTTTCAGTCAGCATGGTGAAGAATTGCATGCTTGTCTGATAAAGTTTCATGTTGTTTTGAAAGATGTTTTCCATTTAAAGTAAAAATAGTGGTACTACAACAGCATATAATTTTTTGCATTATTTGTAACTGGTGCAATTTTCGAAAATCCAGAGAAAACAACGAGAAATGAAACCTGTTCCATTTTTTTATTTTCTCTCCGAGGAAAATATTTTAATAAAAAATTTCAAACAGTTTTTCAAAAAAATGTATTGCCTTTATTTCATGCAAACGTTGTGTGAAAACTACTCATAGTTTCGAAACGTTACACATGGTTTTGTTTAAAATCTAATTTTGCAAAACAAATTTAATTAAGGACAAACATTTTTATCATCAATATTGTAGTTTTGCGATGTTGATTTTTTGGCGATTTTTGAAAATAACAGAGGACTCCGAAAATGGGACCTGCCCATTTTTATAAACGTATTTTACTCTATAAGGAAACATTTTAAAAAATTGGAGTCGTTTTTAAGAAAATATATTTTTAATTTACCTACATTTCACGCGTTAGGCAAAAACTACTCATATTTTTGAAAAATTGTACGTAATCTTATTTTCAGATTATCTTTGAAGCACAGAATTAATTCAGGAAAAATAAGTGTATTCAATAATGTAGTCGTAGGAATACGCCGAAAGAAATCGAACTTTTGAAATTTTCGAAAATTCAGATAATTCAACGAAAATAAGACAGCCATTTTTAACGACCTTTGCTCATTAGGTCGCTTTATTGACCAAGGAAAAAAATTGGAGCCATTGTAGAGAAAATTTTGAAATTGTAAATGCTTTACAGTATAATGTACTCCCAAAAATGAAAATATCTGCTTCAAATTTACGGAGCCTTGAGTTATGTCAGATTGATTAGGGAATATTAGTTTGGAGAAAATGATCTGAACGGTTTTGGCACTGAAGTGGACCACAGACGGGTCCAGGGACTGAGAGTCCTTTTTCCGTAAACCAAATTTTCGGCAACAAGGACCCACAAAACATCGATTCTGATTACATAACATAATAAAGGAAGTGATTGACTATATAGGGGAACAAAGTTTATCAACTCTTTCGATATGAGGACCCCTCAGTACGAGTTTTGTCTTACGAATCACCACTTTCCGCTGCGGCATTACAATACTTTCTCTCTACAACGTTAGTACGTAGAACGGCGATAAAAGAAAAATGTTGTTTGTGTATCCCTAATCACCAAATATTTTCGTCATCATATTTTGTTGAAATTTTCATAATATTTATTAGTAATGAGTAATATCGTCACGAAATATCTTCACCTTACCGAACGTTCTCGCGTGTATATTTTCTACATTATACAGGTATCCTTGGTTTAGTTTATTAAAATACTTTAAAAACCAGGAAAAAATACGATTTTAACAACCATTCTAAAAACAATATTAACTGAGATATTTTTGTAGTCTAAAACCAGAAGGACCACAAAATCTTAAAATTTTCTAATCAAAATTAATTTTATTGTAATTCTTACACATTTAATAATTGACACAATTTCAACAATTGATTTTTCATTATGCGTGGAATTATGCTCTCATCATTTAATTACTGATGTCAATTATAAATCAGACGAAATGTCATCACATCTACTCAATTGAACATGTAGAGGTGGAAATGAACTTGAGCCAATTTTACTTCATTGAGTATGACATGTGAGGGTTATAGGAAGAAAAAGTAATAAAATTTATCTTCAGATTTTTAGGTTCAGTTCCTGGCATAACTAGCATGACTGGCATAACTTTAAAAAACCAAGTAAATTGTCTATAATTTTAACAATTTGGATGATACACCAGACATTTCACAATCGTTTGTTTCACTGTATTTCATTAGAGTTTATGATAGGAAAGAGAGAAGAAAGTAAACAAGAAATAGAGGTCAACTACATGCGATAGGATCGTTTACAAGTACACTGTTCACAATATAATCTTTTTTATAAAAAAAAATATTTTCCAATGTTTCTCTTCCAACGATGTCTTTACAACAAATTTATGTGAATTTTCTTAGTAGAGAAAGTAATCTACGATTGTTATCGAATCTATTACCATTGGTGTGTAATATTGATGAGGCTTATTTAAACAAAGAATTGGAAATAACGCCAATAAGTTGTCTAAAATTAGAAAGGCTAATAGAAGTTTGAATTTTCATACCAACAAGGCGTGATGATGGTATCGTTTAGCATTTACCTAATCACTGCCCAATCACACTTCGAAATAACAGGTTTCTTGTACAATTAATCGTTGTATCTGTTGAGTATGAATAAGTGGTTCTTGCAATGCACGTTGCTTTAAGCGCATCAGGCGGGGAACGTACATCGACTCGCCACTACTGCTCAGGTACTGAAATATTTGTTTTATTATTTGCATTGTTCAAAACATCTCTCCGGTCTAGAGAATATCGCTTTACCACCCACATAAACAAATCACATTTTCAATGTGGCGCATCATTTAATTAAGAGCACTATGGCTAAAATAAAACATAAATGCTATAAGGAAACTGCGTTTCTAAACAAAATGAAGAGGAATAAAAGCAACAGGGCAATCGGTCTATCCGAAAATATTTACCGTAGGCAGTAGAAGTATCGTTCTAACGAGTCTGGTGGACGAGGTAGTTTTCTGAAGAGAGAAAAGAGGGAAAAGGTTTTTAGTAATTATTTCAGAGCCGTGCTAGCAAAAGAAGCCACTAACGCATCTTAATTCGTGAAAAATATGTGCAATTCAGATAATATTTTCAACTAAAACAATGTAGTTTTTAGAGAAAAAATAATAACGCGGAAGTTATGTCGCATTACTTGATTCAAAAGCAAAACACGAACATGAAGGTGACTTCTTTCGTTAGCTGTATTTTGTTAATGAATGCGATAAACAATTGTTCATTGGCAATTCGCAATTGTCAATAATATAGGTATTTACATGCCGTGGATGTATTTTCTAACATTCTGTTTTCTATTTGAACGGCCAGGGATGTGAAAATGACTTAGATAAAATATCATACAACTGGTGTATTTCACTGCATTGTAATGAGTACGGGCGTTCTAAAATGAAGCCAAAAATAGTATGATCTCCAAAATATACGCAAATGCCTATGACACAAAATGAATATTATTCTCACGCAACTTTAAAAAGAAACGCTGAGTGAACATCAGTTTTCGGAGTCCATAAAACCAACGGATTGTAATTGTGTGCAGAGCAAACCTGCCTGAATCCTGTACTCACCTCAGCTGCTGAATGCGCGACCTACGAAACGCGAACTCGCGATAGCCGCGAGAGGCTCGAAGTGCCTGCGTGCCCCCGGCCCCCGCCTTGAGGTGGGCGCTGCGGGCCCACCCGGACGCCCCCCCTGAAATGTGTTTGTGGCTCTGCGAGTGTTGGTGGTGGTGGTGATGATGATGATGGTACCTACGGGGAGGGAAAAAACAAGACCGAGTTACTCATTCGTATGTTCATTCCTCACATCAGAGGAAATGACAAGTAGCAATTAATTTGACTCTGGCGTAAGGCTATTTATGTTCCAATAATAAAAAGACGTTTTGGGTAAAATTTTGAATCCCTGTGGCGCTGGCAATTCTATTTCTACATCCACAATATTCACCTACACCACATTTTATAGCCGTATCTATTCTCTCCAAGTAATGTATAATGCTCTCTTATGACCTACTTTTCTTGCTCGTTAATTTACGTAACGATATTTCTATTGTGAGCCTTTGTTAATTAAAAAAAGAGGTTTGTAGGTATGCATTACGTAACGGATGCGTACGGGTCAATAAGGCTAAATTACGGAAGTCAATTGCACAGACTTCTAATGATTCAACTAACTAATCACGGAAATGTAGAAAAGGACAAAAGTATATATTAAGCACAACTGTTGTCCATAATACGTTCATGCAATATGCAATACAAGAACCACTTACTTTACCATCGTTTACAAATGCGAAACACCTATTTTACACATGCAGGAAATCATTCAAATAACGTAAATAGAAACAAAGATGTAGCAAATGAAGGATAGTTACATACTTGCTTTACATAGAAGTGAAAAATTAATTAAAATGCAAAAGCATTAAAAACCCGACACCACGATAGTGTGGTGTCAATTAAATATTAAAATATCACTATGAGTTTCATTAATTGTTTCTCTACAGATTGTTGTCACATATTTTCATTTTCACCAAGAAGGGGATCACTTTTACAACATTAAATTCCTTCGTTGTAAAACATAAGACATGAGTGATACATTAACGGCCACAGAGTGCACTCTACAAAACAAACGATTAAGTGAAACTTACTGTGCGTATATTCCAGTCATCCAGATCATTGCAACTACGTAGCACCCCAGCATGACTGCCCTGTTGTTCATATCTAGGGCCTGAAAAAGAATCGATGTCAGAAACGTATCAGCCGAAACTATTTTATTCATACGCCTTTCGTTGAAAGTAGACGCCATAAGAATATTTCGCTAGTCCCTAGTACCTGCACGTAACAAAATTTAAACACTTCTATGAAATGTCGACATTTATTGCACGTTTAGTCACCATGGCGTGCAAAAATATGGTTTTATTGAAGTTTGAAACCACAATATACACGTAAAGCACTAAAGAGTTCAAATATGAAAAGTTCTCCATAAAATAACATTCCTTGACCTCTGCCTCGATCAAAGATACATTTCATTTTATTGAAAGGATCCAGCTTCGTTAAGTAATGCAACGAAAAACAACTTTTAAGAGAACTTCTAGAGAACGTTCACATGTTTCCTTTTCCACAGCTCCGCATCCACTGAGTTAGCAAGCCAATAACTAATGGCATCACTGCCTAATAGGATCACTACTCCAGGAGGGTGTTTGTAATCTTCTTAGGTCAGTCAGTAGGCTATCGACGCGCACAGGCAAGAGACACACAGAGTGCTTCACGTAGATTTATTATTATTCTCCAAAGAACAAATGCAATATCTGAAACGGCAAATGACATTTTGTACTGAAAGAAGTATCACCACTAAGAATTCCTCTCTAGAAACATTGTTATATATTTAGCACCGACTGTAGAACATTTGACTACATTTACCAGAACCGAAACGAGTAGTGACAGCAAAAGACTTCGCAATTAATGACACTCAAGGAAGTGGCAATTTAAATTTATGAACTTTTTCTTGGATATTTAAATTCAAATTTAAATTTAAAGTTGAGTATAAACAATTAAATATTGTAATTGATAAATAATAATTTAAAACAAAATCCAAGTTTTAATTTGTCAATAAATATTAGTACGTTGAAAAGAAAATTTTTTCATATATGCCAATCAGAAAGCTGCCAACATCCACCTTTACAAATACTTTTAATCCAATATGTATATATGTTAGAAAACTACCACGGGCAATGCTCAGAAAACTATTGTTTAATAATCTACTGCCAATAAACACAAGACTGCTGGTGGGAAATTAGTGAGGGATGATCATTTTCTCAAAAGTGAAATCCCTACTTACATTTGAATAATAATCACAGATAAAAAGTAATGATACTCATTTTCAATGAAGAGTGAATGGCTTTAAAATCGTGTAATTAAAGACAAAATGTGAATGTCGTAAGAAAGTTTTATGCTTACGCCAGCCTAACTATTGTTATATTAACAAATAAATTTAATAAACGGTGTACGTATTTTATAAAATTCAATCAAAAATACACTTTGTTATGATACTATAAAACTGTTTGTATACATTTGTTGGCTAATTTTTTTCCACAATAAAACAAACTCAATGAGGAAGCAAACTAATAATAATGTAACGCTAATAAATATGCATAATATACAATATTAAACAAGTAGGTAATTAACATTACGTGTCGTGACTGTAGTTCTAAACGAATGCGGTGCGTTCTTTGAAAAGAGAACAACCGAAGAAGAAGGAGGAGAAGAAGAAGAAGAAGAAAAAGAAGAAGAAGAAGGAGAAGGAGAAGAAGAAGGAGAAGAAGAAGGAGAAGGAGAAGGAGAAGGAGAAGGAGAAGGAGAAGGAGAAGGAGAAGGAGGGAGGAGGAAGGAGGAGAAGGAGGAGGAAGGAGGAGGAGGAAGAAGGAGGGGAGAAGGAGGAGAGGAGGAGGAAGGAGGAGGAGGAGGAGGAGAAGGAGGAGAAGGAGGGGAGGGGAGGAGGGAAGGAGGAGAAGGAGGAGGAGGAGGAGGAGGGAAGGTGGAGAAGGGGGGAGGAGGAGGAGGAGGAGGAGGAGGAGGAGGAGGAGGAGGAAAAGAAGAAGAATGAGGAGGAGAAGCAAGAGGAGAAGGAGAAAGAAACTAACGATTCAGAATTCATTCGCAATATTTAGTCTCCCACTCCTTTTAGAATTATAATAGGTATCAAAGCGAAGAAAATGCACAAGTAACAAATCATTGATTAATATAACCGAATCGAGTAACATCATTATAGGGCTTTCTCTATAAGCACTCACAAGATATCTTCAAGCGCCTACACGTATTGTGTAGCATGTTTCCATTCTCGACAGGCGTTTCGGTCGTATGAAACAAGTAGAGTTCCTAGAACATCACATACTTTCTCGCGTTATTTGTAACGGCTCTGCAACATTATACTACTTCATGAACCTGCAAAAGTGCTTCCAACCCGGATTTATGTCTCCGCGGTGAGACTCGAACACATATCCATCAAGTTAACTTGCAACGTCCTTTATCACTACAACACGCAGTCACTCGGCCGAAGTCACTTCAACGATGTTTAAAAAACTAATGATCTCTCCCCTTATTTCACAAAATTTAAAACACAAAATTTTCGAAACTTCAGAGAGCTCAACGAAAATTAGACATGCGTCGTTTTTAAGTGCCATTTACTCTATCTGTGGAAAACAATTAAAGAAAAAATCGAGCCGTTTATGAGAAAATGAAATTTAATATATTGCATTCCACTCCAAGTAGATGTTAAAAAACTACGCCTTGAAAATAGTTTCCAAAACCTTTTCTAACATATATTTTTTTTAAACACATCATTTAGACAAAAATCTGTGTTTTCAGTATTGTACTTTTAAAAATTAATTTTTTGAAATTTTCGCAAATACCGGTTTGCCCAAATACCAATTTGCCGAAAATGAGACCAGCACAATTTTTTTGCCATCCTTCAATTCATACAAGAAAATTTAAAGAAAAAACGTGAAGCTTGAAACGTGAGAAAATGTTTTTTGACCTATCCTAAATGACCTTTCCTAAGGATCTGCCCTTAAAGAAAAGATTTCATTTTAATAAATCTTTATCTTCATGTTGTTTAAACGACGGACAGACGGACAGACGGACAGACGGACAGACGGACGGACAGTCGAACAGGTCGGAGGAAGGTCATACACACGTTTTGCCGTCAATCGATTTCTCAGTATCAAGGATCCACAAAACATGGATTCTGATCAGTATCCGAAACTAAAATAGAATCTGTAAATATCTCGTCTCCGATTACAGTCTAGCTACGAGTTCAGTTTCAAAAGTTTAAGCCTCCATCCTCAGGTCTCACTACTTATAAAGCATTTCAAATGATTGCTCAGATGGACTTAACTGAACCTCCAAAAATTTTTGACTCCATATGTATTTAACGTAAAGCGTGTATTTCATATTCAGAACCAGAAGATAATTCTACCGATCGGTTACTCTGATCGGTAGTTTTCCGGGTTTCTTTTTCGCGCAATAGCAGACCAATACTGGAGCAGTACTTTAACAAACGGTTCATGAAATGCGCACGATCTTTCCTTTATACTTGCCCTCCTCTCCCCTTACATACACACACACACACACTTTCTTGCTCTACATTACCACATATATCGGGAGCTTAGAGCTTGTCCCGACTGAGGCAATGCCTCGCTGGTTGGGATACCTGGAAGTGGAAAATCTCCACAAGCTGAAGTGTAGGTCAGCGCCGGAGCACGTTCCAGCAGAGGAGGAGCACCGCCACCTCTCGGGATATAACATGTGGGATTAACGACCGTAGCGGTTGACACGTCCTGAAACACGAATTAATTAAAGGGATGAACCACTCTCCAAAAGTACGGATGTTGATGTGATTTCACTGTTCCACAGTGTATATTGTAATTCATTCGAACAAACAAAATTACACAATATGTATGACCAAGATACAATAGAAGCTCATTGAGGTTTTTATTTCCAATTAATTTAAAAATGTATTCGATGTAAGTGGAAATTTATTCGTACTCTCAAATAAGAAATCAGATTCCAAAATGTTTCCTCTATTAATCATACAAAAACGAAGAATTCGGAAAATTCAGACTTCGTTTTACGCTCCCAATTTTGCAGAGTGGTTTCACTCCCTTTTAAAAATATATCTTGCTGAAAAGTAGAAAAAAAAGTCATTCCACATCCAGCCAATTCTGGAGAAGTATCGCGTGACCATTTTGGATTTTGATGACACCGTGTCCCGCATATCTCAAAAGAACATTCATGACGTAGTTTCATAGGTGAACTAGGTAATGGTAGGAACTAATAGTAGGAAATGGTGTGGAGTTTACGATATTTGCATCATAGAAATGGATTTGACGCGTTGTTTTGCCGTAAGTTTTATGCGTTAGCTGTCTTGTTTGGGCCGACACCCCCAGCCACCTCAGAATTGCATTGAAGATGGCCGCAATGCGACCGAAAACGCTTTCTGGGGAAATAAAAAACTTACTACAAAACAACGCCTCAAATCCATTTCTATTGCTCTGCCGCTCTCAAAAAACCTTTCACTGCGCATGCCCGAACGTGCCCTCTCCCCCCAAAGCTCCCAATATTTCCCCACCTGCCTGCGCTCTTTGTTCTTCACAACATAGCTATCTCTCTGTCTTTCTCTCGTGGGTCGCGCGTAATTCAACACTGCGAGTTTGGCGATAAACAGACGAGTGAAAAGGATCAGATGAAAGGCAGCCTACGTGTTACTACAGTAGGGGTTGTCCAAACGATGAACAGAAAAAGCCGTGTCTTGAAGAGTTTCGGTCGTTTTACCGTGGCTAGTGAGCAGTGACAGTGTGTTTTACACAGTAGCTGCTGTTAATACCAAATTTTGTTCACGATTGTGCTTTTTATAATGGCATTTTCATCATCCACCAGTGTGTCGGGTAGGCCCCTGAGAGGACAAGCACGTGAAATCTTTTATCGAGTGGTTCAGTACTTTGGACAGTTAAAAATTACATTGAATTTGCATGATGGAAATGTAGCGCATATGGTGAGTGATGCGACAGGTATTTCGGAATCCACAGTGAAGACCGCAATTAAGGAAGGGCTTGAAAGGGTAGCGAAGGGTCAGCTAACATTTTCAACTCCCGAAGGAAAGAAAATGGAGAGAACAAAACTGATCGAAGTGGATTCATTCACAGATTCTGCTATAAGGTAGAAAATTCAGAATTTTTACACTGTAGAAAAAGAATGTCCTACTATTGGAAAGCTATTAACAGCATTGTGGGAAGACGAACTTATTCACTGTGGCAGAGAATTCCTCATAATGCGATTACGGAAGCTTGGTTTCAAGTGGAAAAGATGCCAGTCCAATAGAAAACTTCTTGTCGAACACCGAAATAGTGTGATTAGTATGCATTACTAACATACATTCAGGCATCACATAGTGTAACATCGTGTTGGCAGTCTGAGAAAGAAATTGGGGTTATAACAAGAATAGGGAAAGCACAAAGATTAATTATGGTTCATGGGGGAGGTGAAGACGGGTTTGTCGATGATGCCTTGTTGATTCGGAACAAAAAACAGGAGATTATCACGCGTCAAAAAATATATAGTAGAATCGCTAAATAATCATGGAGTTGCTTTTAATCCATTACTCATACAAACCAAGTTATTACAAATAATTCAAAGCATACCCACTGAAAAACGATACGTCGTTGATCTAACAATCATTGAACATGGCCACATTCCTCTCCGTCTTCCACCGTCAGATTTAAATCCAATAGAACTTGTTTGGGGATTTATAAAAGGGTGCGTGAGAACAGAAACAATTGGTGCATCCTTAAAAGAAAAGGAAACGTTTTGCAGAGAAGCGTTTGCACAATACAGAGCTGAACAATGGATGAAATGCTGGGAGCATGTGCAGGGAGTAGAAGTGACATATAATAATTCAATGTGATGGACCAACACTTTGATGAATTTGTCATTTCTTTGGACACTCCTGAGAGTGCGACTTCTTCTTCTGAGGACGGGGGCAGTGATGACGAGTGACGGTCAGTGCGATCGCTGTGTCTCGCAGTCGCCTCTCCTTGTCGCCTACGCGCTTCCTTATCGCCGAGAGAGGAAATCTCAGTTGCCGCAGGGTGGGGGCAGCCTCCGAGACTTCACCAAAGGTACGTCCGCCATGATGGTGTTTTTGCGAGCGGTTCAGCTAGTTTTTTTATATATATATATAGCGGTTTCTTTGGCCCCAAGCTGCGTCGTACAATACGACTATAACATTTTCGCAATTTCATGGTATAATATTTTACCCTCGTTATTGCTGAATGAATAAAACTGATCTTTCTTGTGCAATTTTTCCCATCCTACTCAATGAAGTTAATATAAATTTTGCTATAATTAGCACACAGTGGGTACAATGCAGCAAATTCGACAAATGAATAGAGTTTAAAATTCCAGACTTGAACTTTGAATAGTTTCCGTGATATTTACGAGTGAAACGTGAAACTTGGCTCATTACATACCATCATTACATTTTTCTGAATACATAATTTCAACCTCCTTGTACTTACTATCTTTTCAGTTTAAAATGGAGTTTCTTAACTTGAGTTTAAAACGGATGATTTTGGAAAATATTCCAAAAGATGTAATTTTCAGGCTTGTTTTGCAGACAAATGCCTTCTATTGCTCTACCACTCTCAAAAAAACCTTCCACTGCGCATGCCCGAACGTGGCCTCTCCCTCCAAAGCTCCTAATATTTCCCCGCCTGCCTGCGCTCTTTGTCACAACGTAGCTCTCTCTCTCTTTGTCTTTCTCTCGTGGGTCGCGCGTCATTCAACACTGCGAGTTTGTTGATAACAAACTGATGAGTGAGGAAGGCAGCTTACGTGTTTCTACAGTAGGGGTTGTCCAAACGATCAACAGAAAATAAGCCGTGTCTTGAGTTTCGGTCTCCAGTCCCTGTTTGACCGTGGCTAGTGAGCAGTGACAGTGCTTTACACAGTAGCTGCTGTTATTCACAAAAACCCAATTATTACAAATAATTCAAAGTATATACACTGAAAATCGATGTCGTTGATCAAATAACCATTGAACATGGCCACATTCCTCTCCGTCTTTCACCGTACCATCCAGATCTAAATCCAATAGAACTTGTTTGGGGATTTATAAAAGGGCGCGAGGCAGCAGAAACAATTGGTGCATCCTTAAAAGAAAAAGAAACGTTTTGCAGAGAAGCGTTTGCACAATACAGTGCTGAACAATGGAAGAAATCCTGCGAGCATGTGTAGGGAATAGAGGTGACAATAATTCACAATGTGATGGACCAACAAACGATGTATCCATTTCTTTGGACACTCCTGGGAGAGCGAGTTCCTCTTTTGACGAAGAGGGTAGTGATGACGAGTGACGGTCAGCGCGATCGCTGCGTTTTGCAGTCGCCTCTCCTTGTCGCCTACGCGCTTCCTTATCGCCGAGAGGGGAAATCTCAGATGTCACAGGGTGGGGGCAGCCTCCGAGACTTAACCAAAGGTGCGTCCGCCATGATGGTTTTTTTGCGAGCGGTTCAGCTATAGTAATCCTTTTAAATCTCTCGTTTTTTTAAAGATCTCGTTTATCACTTACTAAAAAAGTTAATTTGATTTTCCATCGGCGGCATACAATGTCCAAAATATAAAAAATTCAGCAATATTGTCCGAGAAAAAGCGTACAATAAAAATGTCAGAGCTCATTGATGTAAAGTTTCGTCAATATTCAAGTAGGAAATTCAAACTTTAGCTCATAATATCTCAGCACAACACTGTGAGAGCATAATTCAACTCCTAGCTTTTACCACTACAGTAATCTAGTGGTGCTACAACAGCATATAATTTCTCACATTATTAGTAATTGCAACATATTGCATTTGCAATATTATCATACCATATGATCTTGAAAAAAAAAAAAAAAAAAAAAAACACTGCGTTAGCATTCGAACTCAGGTTTTTCAGAGTTTGAACGCCTTTCACGTTACCCCTAATTCATTAGCCTCTCAGATAAATTAAACCTTCCCGACGCCTTAAGGCTAAATGCACCGAAAAATACTTATAGGAAAAATCAATAGATCGCAGCACTATCACACGGAATTTACTAGATCGATAACGTCTGAACAAATTGTCTGATTTTCGATCTGTAAACGGCATTGGACTCCTTTTTAAAATAGAATTTACGCTACGATGCCGTTTTTTCAAAAAAGATTTCCAAAAAAAATTTGAAAACGTTTTCTCATAGTTCCGGGAAGAAATTAAAAAATGTGGGCTTATAGCGCGATGACGACGTGCTTCCTGAATCCAACGCCGTGTCCTTCCTGTACCCATTTGAGGAAGTTGTGACTCCATAAGATGACCCTGGGCGTTAGTTTTCAGGCTTAGTTTCGCTGTTATTCTTTTTACTTTCTTTTGCCGTTTTGTCTAAATCGTAATTATAAATTAACAATCACGGCCACTGTCAAAACAAATTATCTTCCGCACGAACTTGATCGATGGTTTCAAAAACCAGGTTTTTGAAAGATGTTTTAATTTCGAACATTGATATTTGCATTTGTATTACTTGAGCATCATTCCTTCGCTTTTCTTGCTATCCGAAACTGGGAGGGGACGCGCCGATAATTCAGCGAGTTCTTCCCTAATAATGGCAGAATGTACGCATGAAAGACTGCAGGTATCAAACACACTGTTCAGTGCGATGATGTCTATTTGTCGGCTCCAGTCCCGGTCAAGCAGCGGCTGTGAGCATCTCTCCTTTCATCTGCAGGTCCCAATTCTTCGCGGGGTCTGAACGCGCAGAGAATAGTACTAGAACATAGATCGCAAGCCATCCCTTGTTAGACCTATCTGGATATACCCAGCAATAGGATGCTAGCAATTTGTTCATTGCTCACTCGGACTCGAACTGCCTTTTTCCTTTTGTTTGTGATATTGTGTATTAGTTATTCAATTGTGCCACTTACACCCTTTTCTTCCGCTTCATTCTATCATTCCAAGCATAATATCCTTTTCTAGAGATTTTGTTCGACTCATAGTATGTCCAAAATATTTTATTTTCCATTTTTTGGCTTTGGCTTTTAGAGAAAGTTCTGTTTTCTTTTCAAAATTTCGGCATTTACCTTTTGCCCTCCCATTGTACGTTTAATATTTTCTTCCGTGTCCATACTTCAAAAGCATCTTCCTTTTTCGGCCTATCTCAATGTTCAGCTTTACACCCACACAACAGCATTAGAAATACCCTTTTCTGCATTTTTTGGGATTTTGGTAACCTGCGTAAGCAGGCTTGATTTCTGACAAAATACGACGGAACGGCGTTCCTGTATCTCGCTGATAATTATTACATTATATTATAAATATATAATTATTTCTATTAAATTAATAAATCATTTTGAGCGCGTTCCGGGACCTAAAATTTTAGAAATCAATCACTTGATATGCCTGCATATTTTATGAATTTGTGTAATTTTCTTTCCGCTGCTTTTTCTAAAATTA
Organism: Teleogryllus oceanicus; assembly: GCA_964035755.1. NCBI lineage: Eukaryota > Metazoa > Arthropoda > Insecta > Orthoptera > Gryllidae > Teleogryllus > Teleogryllus oceanicus. The sequence continues at coordinate 100,169,469 of CAXIVR010000001.1, forward strand.
TTCCTCTCTTTAGTTTTTCTGTACAGTATCCAGAATTTGTTATTGTAATTCATAAGTATATGCCATGTATATCACTTCTCCGTTGATGTTCAGGCTTCCTTTTTTACCAGTTGACATAAATGTTTTCTGTAAATGTAAGTTCATAGAATATTTAAATTTTATATTTAATATATTTGGCTATCCTTATTACATAATTCAGAATTACGTACAAATAAAACATCTGCATAATTTTTATGACATAACATTTTTGCGTTTTCTCGAAAAGGAGTAAAGTGGACATGTCACATTTTGAATGTTTGCTCCTCATTTCGCGCTCCTTTCTATCCAAGCCCAGCGCCGCCAGGGCACGCGCTCAAGTGTAGTCACCCTTCTGAGCTGGAAGCAGGGTCGCACCTCTGGCACACTGCTGTTCTGATAGCGTGACTTTTCTGACCTCTGCAGACATCTCGCCGCGTTCTTCGGCGGGCTGCGTGCTACACTAGGGCAATTCGATATGCCCAAGCGTAGGAAGAGAGCGGTGAGTAGTTTTCAGTGGGCGAGAACATTGTCCAGTGACGAAGTGGAGATTATATTTCCTCTATAAGAATTAGTGGAATCATTCGCGTTTCCTTAATTATTAGTATATATATATATATATATATATATATATATATATATATATATATATATACTATTTCATTGAAAATACCGGTTAACGTTTATTGACGTCCATACCGGTAAAGATTTTAATAAAGTAACTTATTTTGTCAAGATGTATGGATGGAAGCTATTGTTTTTCATTGAAAATACCGGTATAACGTTTATTGACGTCCATACCGGTAAAGACGTCCAATAGAGGTATTTTACTAGTATAAAACAATAAAGGTATTTGAGAAAGGTATGAAAAATACCGGTATTTTTACCGGTATTCAATACCTTTTCGGTCGCGCTGTTCACTAGCAGAATCAAAGAAAAACAAACTATCTTTGTTATCTTCTCTTTCATTTGTATTTACAGTATTTGAAGTATTTCTTTTTTTTAAAACATCTATTTCATGTATTTAAATATATCTCCAAAATACATGCTCAAAAAACTCAAAAATAGAGTTTTAAATACAAAAATACATATTTCAAATACAAGTATTTAAATATTGCTCAACCCTCTCTATAAACTAGTATGTGCTATCAGCAATGTAATAATCTCAGTTCCCAGCTTGAGCGTAGTACTAATACATATGCCACGAGTAAGTCCGGAAAAATCTGTAGAATGAAATTGCAAAATATGGACATAAATATATAAGGAAAACGCTAAATAAACGAATATGCAAAGTCAGATTTTCCTGCAGCATGTAACATCAAATTTCATTAGAAATAATTTAGTGCAATTACACTGTGTAAGTATCCTTATAATACAATTTCAAATAAAAGCTAGCGATGATACATCACACACTTTCTGGCATTATTTCTAAATTTGCAATTTTCGAAAATTGATAGAATTCAACGAAAATCTACACAATTAGTTCAATTTTCTTTTTGACGTCAGTTTCCAAATCGGAATTGATATTTTGAGTAGTGCATCAAATAACTTTTTGATGGTATTCGAAGGAAGACGGAAATATGTGAACAAGATATATAGTTATATACGACTATTACAAATGATATGAGACCGTTTGGTTGTGTTACAGCATCACTAGTTTGATTAGTGGAGAAAAATATATTGAGATTGAAAAGGACGAAACCACAAAACCGACTGCTCGGCTTGCCTGCCTGAGAGCACCGCCTCCTCCCGTGCCGCAGGCCGCCGGGTTTGGGCGTTCGGCCGCGACGAGGGATCCCACAAAAGGGTCGAGTGACGCAACTGCGTGAAGCGGGAGGGGGGCTCAGGTAATTTTTTCCGAAATTTCACTTTACGCCGCTCCTATTCATCCGATATGCATGATTGACACGGCGTTGGATTCAGGAAGCACGTCGTCATCGCGATATAAGCCCACATTTTTTAATTTCTTCCCGGAACTATGAGAAAACGTTTTCAAAATGTTTTTGGAAATCTTTTTTGGAAAATGGCATCGTAGCGTAAATTCTATTTTAAAAAGGAGTCCAATGCCGTTTACAGATCGAAAATCAGACAATTTGTTCAGACGTTATCGGCCTAGTAAATTTTGCTTATTTTGGTGCTGTCACGTGGTGGCGACAAATGGAACTAGTGTCGGTACATTTAGCCTTAAAAAAATTGATCACTTGCATTTGAAATTTTCAAAAATTCAGAATTTTGATTTACAATATTTCAATATCTAGTTTTAACAAAACATAAGGAAAAACTGTAATATTGTAGTTATATTTTGTTTGTAACTTTCGACTATACATAGAATTCGCCGAAACCTGCGCCATTTGCTCTATTCGAGGAAAAAAATTGGAACCGCTTTAGAGATTTTAAAAAAAATTTGCAATAACTTCCAGCAATAATTACGTGAAAAGTATTTTTCAAAAATATTATTCAAGACCTTTTTTAAAGCTCTAATATTTTAAAACAAATTTAATTAAAATACTATCTATCATCAATATTGTACTTTTGTAATGTTAATTTTTCGCAACTTTAAAAAATACAAACTTCACTCAAAGGGTGACCTGTGCCATTTTCATTAACGTACTTTACTCTGTCCAAGGGGGAAAATGAAGAAAATAATGTGAACCTTTTTGAGAATTTTTGAGAAAATAATTACGTAAAAATTGCTTATATTTCACTCAAAATTGTGCGAAAATTGCTTTCATTTCCGAAAAATAATACATTACCTTATTTCAAGATGTCATTGAAGAAAAGATTTCATTAGGAAAAAATCTCATGTTTAATTTTCTAGTTGTAGGAAGACGAAGAAAAATTTTGAACATTTGCAATTTTCTAAAATTTAGAGATAAGAAATTTGGACTTGGGCCATTTTGTAAGCGTTCTTTGCGCTATCCGAGTAAAAGGTTTAATCAAAAAATTTGAAGCCTTTTTTAGAAACTGAAAATGTTGAGGCTTCATGTAAAAAAAACAACAAAAAATCAAAGCAATCGATTCAAACTCAGAAGGCCTCAAGTTCGTCCAGAACGATGGGGGAATATCAATTTTGGAGAAAATCATCTGAACGGTTTAGGCGCTCTTTTATCTCTGAGATGGAAAGACAGGCGATTTGCCGTCAACAAATTTTTGGGTATAAAGGACCCAAAACACGTGGATTCTGACTACACAACGTGTTAGAAGAAGTAATTTTCTACATATGGCAAGAATATTTATCCACTTTTTAAATACCAGTCACATAATATTGAGTTTTTGTGACGAGAAGTTTGCAAATTTTTGCCGCAGCTTTACTTTCTCTTTTACTTCGTAAGTACGTAGCAAAGTGGGAATCTAACTATTAAGTGTAAATTCGATGATTTGGTCTGTGATAATTTTCATATTTTTCTATCAATTCCATGTAAGAATTTTGAACTAGCGACCCTATCACCACTGTAGTCTTGTCAGAAGATTGATAACTAAACAGCAGTAGAATCAGAGAGAATCGCCAGTTTGAACTATTTGACTCAAATTCGATTAGCAAACTCAGAATTGGAAATTAATCAGACTTTTGGAAACAAAATTTATTTTAAGAACTTTTTCAAATTTGATGCTTTATTAAATGTTCACCGTTTTCGTGAGTTCCTGTAGTTACGATCTGTGGTGAATCAGCATAATAAATGAAATGAGTAAGTTGGACATGGACATTCTGGGAATCAGTAAACGTAGATGGGTAGGTAATGGTAACTTCAACACCGGAGCATATACTGTGCTCTATTCCGGTCACAAAACACATAGAAAGAATGGCGTGGTAGTTATATTAAAGAATAAGTTAATGAACTTGGACCGGGAATATAGAACAGTGAGCGACAAAATAATGCTTGTGCGGCTGGACACGAGACCGGTGAAGACGTCCATAGTGCAAGTCTATGCGCCAACCTTGGACTCAGGACAGTGAGATAGACAATCTTTACGGCCAGCTGCAAGATGAAATTGAGAAAATTACCAAAAGTGATAACTCATGTTAGTGGATGATTCCAATGCTTAAGTGGTAAATACATTAGTAAAACATGTTGCGGGTGCACACAGATTAGATCTAAGAAATATGAGGGAGATATAAACTAATAGAATTCTGCCAAGAAAATAAACTATACGTCAGTAATACAATGTTCCAACAACCCAGGGAAAAGCTATATACTTGGACATGATCAAATGCCAAGTACAGAAACCAAACAGGCTACATTATAAGCAACAGTAGATAGAAAAGTGCAACTGAGGTTGTAAAAACAATACCAGAAGCAGACTGAGATTCAGATCACGAGTTCTTAGTGGCAAGACTCAACGTAAAACTAAAAAAGTCAAAATTCTGGAGACAGGCATCTCAAAATCTGGGTCAGAATACCATAAACAAGGATTTCAAAAAAGTGGTAGGAATTAGAATCAATGCCATCACGAATGCGGAAACACAGAAATCGGACACAATGTGGGGGGGGGGACGAAAACAACATCGAAAGAAGCACAAAATCACATACCGACCAAACAAGCTCATAAATTAATAAATGTCTATCCCCTACCACAATAGCAGAAGAAAGACAAGAATCCAAAGAAAAAATTAAAAAATGCTACAACTAAATGCAGCTTACTAGCGAGCTGCAAGGAGGGATAAAAGAGCGTTTATAGATGAAAAATGCAGAGAAATAGAGGACCACAGACAGAGGAACAGAACAAGAGATTTGTTTCAAAGCATAAGATGCATCACCAGAGAATTCGTTCCGAAATCTGGAGCTGTTAAAAGTACAGACGGAAGAGTTATAACAGACAAAAAACTGCTTATAGCAAGATGGGAAGAATATGAGAGAAATTTGTACGCCAATACTTTTCAAGATATGAGAACAATTCAAACAGCACATCTGAAAGAACCCCACATTTCAAAAAAGTAAAGTTTATTGGGCTATAAACCAAATCCCGAACAGCAGGGCTTTTGGATGTGATAACTTAAGCATTGATACAATTACCAAATTATGCAACATTATCTGGAAATAAGAAGAATGGCTTTAAGAATGGAAGACATCTGTGATTATTGTTCTACCTAAAAGAGTTGACACAAGACTGTGTACCAACAAAAGAACCATAGCTTTGATACCTCATGCAAGCAGAATTCTACTTAAAATAATACAAACTAGAGGTGCTACAGAATGGCTAAGACTTTCTCGTAGTAAAGTTCTCTAATTTCATTAGGGTGGGCTGATTTTACGGTCTTGCCCTATCCTCTTGCCAGCTGCAATTTATCGCCGCCCAAAATACATTTTTTGACATCTCAACTTTTCGATTTCCAATAGCAGAACTAAAATATTACTTCAAGAATATTAAAGAAGAATCGACCTGAATAAAAATTTTCATTAAAAAATTTGAAGCCGATTGTAAGAAAGTGGCGATTAAACATTACTGTAAATGCGAAATTTGAAGCTCGTTTTCACAGGAATTTATTGAGTTTTCAAAAAATTTCATTTAAAGTAATTTGAAGCACTTCCACTTACAAATTCAATAATTTATACAAATCGATTGAAATGTGCATATTAACCGCATGAGAGATATTTTAAAAACACTTTTGTGTAATTTTTGAAAAACGAAAGAATACACCAAAACGAACTTTACGTTGTATTAAACAGTGCAATTGGCACTATCCACCCATCTCGATCAGGTTTTTGTCCAGTTTCCCTGATCCATTGAGCAAATGCTGAGATGGCCCCTTGAGTTGCTTCTGGACGTAAATGTAGCTTCACTATGCACACGTTTTGTTGAACTTTCCTTTTGCTTGTAGTGGTAGTAGAGCTTAGAGTGAGTTTCCATTTTGTTAACAATACGGAAAAATCAAATCTGTTCGTTCCTTTACCGTTAAAAATAAGTTTTCTATAATTCGGCAACGAAAATATGGAGTTTTTGAAATGTTAATCTCTTGCTTTTTTTAATTTATTATTATTATTATTATTATTATTATTATTATTATTATTATTACTATCATTATTATTATTATTATTATTATTACTATTATTTTTCATCTTTCAACTATTAATAGTTAAATTGTTGGGAGGGGATTCTGAAACTCAAAAAAGCTTTTGACTAAATAAATAACGAATCTATTGGAAAAGTTTGAAGAAATATCTTCTTCTTCTGCGGGGGTCCTACAGCTGTCGCCGCTTCCCGCACCTCCGACGCCACAGGTCTCGGTCTCGCCATGCTTCTTCCTCCTCTTCAATATTCCTTGCACGCATGGCTTCTTGTACTCCTGCATACCACGATGTTCTAGGTCTTCCTCTTCTTTTCCTTCCTGTAGGTTGATATAACATATTTTTTTTCGGCCATCTATCTTCTCCCATTCTTAATACATGCCCGAGCCAGAGAAGCTGCCTTTCTTGGATTCTGTCAACGATGTTATACTGAGACTGCGCCCTTTCCTTATTTCTTATTGCTTACATGTTCTCACGTGAGATTCTCAAAGATCTTCTGAGATGGTCCATTTCTATTGCTTTCAATTTTTCTTTGTTCTTTTGAGTTAATTCCCAATTTCACTTCCTAGTTTTAAGGTTCTATAATGAACTTGTACATCATCAATTTAACTTTCCATCCTATTTTTGGGGACCAAAGTATCGCGTTTAATTTTGAGATTGCCGTTCTTCCTTTAGTTTCTCGATGCTGGATTTCTCGATCACATTTTCCATCCTGTGTTAAGATGCTGCCCAGATACTTAAACTCTTTACAAACCTTGATCTGATGGCCCTCAATATTAAGATTTCCGGCATCTTCTCCATAGCTCAAGTATTCTGATTTTTCAAAATTTATTTTTAAACCCCATTTTGTATATTCTTCGAATAATTTTCTAGTCATAAAGGAAATATCTTCCTCATCTCCAGCTATGAGCACCTGATCATCAGCAAATAAAAGTGTATATATACATTTTTTTCCTATCTCAATACCCATACCTGCACATTTCCTGCACCACAACTTCAGTGCTTTCTGAATATAAATCTTAAATAATGTTGGAGAAAGGCAGCAACCTTGTCTCAAACCTTTCGTAATTCTGAAAGGTTCCATTGTGATCTCTTTCCCCACTTTAATCAAACATTCCGATGATTTATATATATTAAATATACTTCTCACGTATATTTTGTTAATTGTGCTTTGGTACAATACTTCAAATAATTTCTTATGTGGGACCGTGTCGTATGATTTTTCTAGATCAATAAACACTAAGTGGCTATTCATATTTTTTTCCAATCTCTTTCCAACCATCTGTCTTAAAGAAAAAATGTTGTCATTGCATGACCTCCTTTACAGAAGCCGCTTTGTTCTTCCATATCAATTATAGTCTCTCTATTCTTGATTTCAGAATTCGACCATACAACCTACCAATAGAGCATATAACACTTATTCCACGATAGTTGCCACATAGTTTCTTACTCCTTTCTTATGAATAGGACTGAGATATGCTATGTTCCATTCATATGGAACTTCTTCACCGCCGAGCATACATTTATTGAACAGTTTGCTCAGCCACTCCCACAGAACAGTTGGCCCATATTTCACCAATTCTATCGGTATGTTTCCAGGTCCTGGAGATTTTCCATTTTTCATATCTATAACGGCTCTTCGTACTTCTTCGACGGTTATTGGGTTGGTATGTCCTATATCGACCTCTCCTTGAAACTCATAATCTGTTCCTTGATATTCGATTCTGTCTTCCATTAGGAGAGATTTAAAGTGTCTTTCCCATTCATTAAAATTGATAATAGGGAGGTTGGCTCCTTCTTTAGCTTCCTTTTAAGTTTTTTTTTTTTAACTCTCTATTCATTCTAGCATACAATTTTCTGTCTTCTTGGTCTCTCGTCCTTAACCAATTATTATACAGAATTTTCTTGAGTTGGATCTTATCTGCAATGCTTTGCGTCCACCATTGTGGGGCCATCTCTTGTCTCTTATCTTGTTGGCCTAGAGCCTCATAAGCTGCTTGTTGAATGCAATATTTTATAGCTTGATAGACGCATTCTGAATTCCCTTCCTCTACAAATTGTAGTTTATTTGCCAATCTCAATTTGTATAGGAACTGTACTGCTTCCTGCTCTAAGCTATTTAAATTATATTTTGTTGTATTCAGCGTAATTGTAGATGTTTCATGCTCCGGCATTGTAGTTTGCCTCCTTGGTTGGATTACGGCCTTTGCACCCAACAAAAAGTGGTCCGAGCCACATTCCGGGCCTCTATATACTCTTACGTCATTTATTCTTACGCTGGAATTTCTGTTCTGTATTATGTAGTCTATTATTGTTCTAATTTTCCTTGAAGCACTTTCCCATGTATATTTATGAATCCATTTGTGAGGAAAGAAACCATTTAGAATTTTCAATGACAATGTTTCGACATGCTGATCAATCTTTCACCATTGTCATTCAACGTGGTCTCACCATATCTACCTACAATTTCACTATTTGTTGCCATACCAGTTCTTCCATTAAAATCTCCCATTAAGATTATCTCCTTACGTGAACTTATATTTTCAAGCACTCTTGTCAAGTTTTCATAAAAATCTTCTTTGACTTTTCTGTCAGCTTCTTCAGTAGGTGCATGGGTTCCGACAATAACAATTTCCTGTCCATACTTACAAATTTCAACTGTCATAATTCTCTCATCTATCGCTTCCCAACTTCTAATGCTGTTTCTGTGCTTTTTGTGGACGGCAATCGATACACCTCTCTTGGCCCTTTCTTCTTTTTTTACTCCACTATAAAAGTGAATATAATCCGCAATTATCTCATTTCCCCTTCCTTTCCTTTTTGTTTCACTTAATACGCACATATCAACCTTTAGGTTTTTAAGTTCTTGAAATACTTTTCCCTTTTTGTACTATACCTGTACATTCCAGGTAGCCATTATCATAGTCCTTTTCGAGCAATACTGTCTTCTAGATCCGTTCTGGGGCCCTCTGATCGTTTCTTTAGCAAGAGTTTGTTTACGAATGCTGGGGAGCTGGCCCAACGATTCAACCCCCACTCTGGAGGGCCGGGTAATATTTCGGGTTGCCTTTGGAGCCGTTTTTGAGAAAATTTTGAAAATGTCCGGGAAGCTTCATGTCAAGTACCTTCCAAAATTAATGAATGTTTTTCAAATTCATAGAGCATTGACTGAGGCCAGATCGACTTTTTTTTCAGTTTGGAAAAAATCGAACGCATAGTTTAGGTGCTAGTGTTGCTCACATACACAAACAGACGGACGGATGGACGGACGTATAGACGGACAGAGAGACGGACGTTTCGAAAACAACACTTTTTCGGTATCAGGGACCCCAAAACGTGTATTTCCGTTAAAATTTGCGAAAACGATTTTCCGCAGCATTATATAACTTTCTCTGTGCTACGTATATTACTCCATGTATATGTACGTATACGAGAAAGTAAAAAGACTGAAATACTACATAGTTCTATTGCCGGAACAACAAGTTTCAAAAAGAATAGAGGCACGAGAGATCATATAGCCAACTTAAGGTGAAAATAGAAGCTGCAAAAGAATTTCAAAAGGAACCGCATATATTCTTCATTGACTACTCTAAAGCGTTCGATTGTGTGGACCACGGCAAAATGCAGGAAGCGATGAGGAGCATGTCCCTGAACATCTGATATCACTAATAAGAAAACTTTACACGAACCAACTAGCAAAAGTAAGAACAGGCCAAGGTGAAACAGACTGGACCAATGTCAGCAAAGACGTGCGCAAGGATGCGTGTTATTCCCTAGTCTATTCAACAAATATGTACAAAACAATGAAACAAGCAGACCTGAAACAGGTGCAAATTGGGGTGCGAATAGGGGGACGGAAAGTCAACAATCTAAGACACGCTGATGACACATCTCTCCTAGCAGAAACGGAACAACATATGAGATTTCTAATAAAAATAAAAGCAATGAAGTGAGCAAAGAGTTCGGACTCTCCCTTTATCTAAGCAAGACATCAATGATGAGCATAGGAGATAAAACAAGTATTTCAATTGATGGACAAAGTATTAAGTCGGTTAATGAATACAACTTCCTAGGATCATACTTAACAAAGGATGGCAACATATGGCAAGAACTAAAAAGAAGGATTGGACTTAGCAAGGTAGCTATGTCCAAAGTAATGAAAATCATGAAAAGTTCAGACATTTCGAGAATATGCAAAGTTCAATTAGTAAAAACCATAGTGCTTCCTGTTGTGCTTCATGGTTATGAAACCTGGACACTTAAAGTAGATAAAAGGAAACTAGACGCATTAAAATGTGGACGTCGAGAAAGATCAGTCTTCTCGTGGCACAGCTGCTCGCCTTTCATCAAGGCGATATGAAATTTATTGCAACAAAACGAGTTTGGCTGCTTCACAAGGGCTAGACCAACCCCTGGGAAGTGTCCTAAACCCTACCCCTTTCCTAATTCCTTCCTATTTCTGGCCGCTGGGTAGTGACGCAGAAGCGCGTAGTAGGAGGCGCGTACTCGGAGATTCTACCTGGCGGTCCTCCTGACAACCGACAGATGAGACAAGAGGATTACTCCGCGCTCAACGCTCGAAAGGGGCGAAGAGACGCGTTGTGTCGATAATGATAATATTAAGGACACAACAAACTTTAAAAAAAGAGTGCTTAGAGTTCCATTAACTCCTAGGCCGAAAAACACATGTATTCTAAAGGAAATCCAACCGAGCTCTTCGTTAGTAGCTGTAGCCACCAGTCACAAACTGCGATATTTCGGACATCTGAGGAGAAGAGAGGTTTCTTTGGAGAAAGATATAATGCTATGGGGGTATTTACGGATGGAGAGGCAAGGGCAAGAGGAAAACAAGGTGGCCAGATAAAATTAAGAGAGTAATAGGACTAGATTGGAATTCTATCAGTCCAGCGACTGAGGATCGAGCGTAGTAACCGAGGAAAGTAGACGAATATGGTAGCAACAACAGGGGAAATTAGAAAGAATTAACGTTTAAATTGGTGGCAGCTTTAACAGCTGAGCTTGTCCATAAATAGATCACCAGAGGTCGTTCGTGACCTGAAGAACTACTACCACTACCACTACCACTACCACTACCACTACCACCACCACCACCACCACCACCACCACCACCACTACCACCACCACCAGACTACACAGACTACTACTAGACTACACAGATATACACGACTACGACTATACTACGACTCGACTACTACCTTTCTACTACGACTACACTACTTTCGCGGACTACGACTAGACGACTACGACTAAGGGCGATCGAGATACGATACGGATACGACTACGGAAGACTACGAACCAGAAAGGGCCCAGATTACGATTTTGATACGAGAGACGACTACGATACGAGATTTCGATACGATACGAGATTTGATACGATTTTTGAGACAGATTTTCGAGATTTGATTTTTGATTTGATTAGAGATAATGAAGAGATTTCGAGACAAAGATACGGGGAGACAGAGATAGCGATGATTTCGATGAAGAGATAGAGAGAGATAGATTTTGAGATTTGAGAGATTTTGAGAGAAGAGAGAGAGAGATTTTGAGAGAGATTTGAGAGAGAGAGAGAGAGAGATTTTTTGAGAGAGATTTGAGAGAGAAGAGAAGATTTGAGATTTGATTTGAGAAGATAGAGAAGATAGAGATTTTCGATTTGAGATTGATAGAGATAGATTAGAGATTTGATTTTGAGATTTGATTTTGAGATTTTTGAGATTTAAAATGAGAGATTTGATTAGAGAGATTAGATTCAGGGGATTTTGATTTTGAGAGATTTTTGAAGATTATGATAGATTTGAATGAGAGATTTTTTGATTTGAGAGAATGATTTTTGATGAGATTAGATTTTGATGATGATTTTTAGTGATGATGATTAAATGAGAGATTAGAGAAGAGAGATTTTTGAGATGAGAGAAGAGAGAGAGATAGAGAGAGATGAAGAGAGAGAAGAGATGAGATAGAGAGAGAGATAGATTAGATTTTGGGAAGGGGATGATTTTGATGATGATGATGATGATGATATGATGATGATGAATTTATGATGATATGATGATTTTTGATGATGATGATGATTTATATTTATGATGATGATTTTTGATTTTGATGATGATTATGATTTTTGATGATGATTAGATTAGAGATGATTTTTTGATTATGATAGATTATGATTATGATGATGATTATGATTAAGGATTATGATTAAGGATTAGATTTTGGATGATGATTATGATTAGGGTGATGATGATGATTATGATGATGATGATTTTTGATGATGAGATGATGAATGATGATAAGATGATGATGATGATTATGATGATGATGATGATTAGATGATGATGATGAATGATGAGATGATGAAAGATTATGATTAGGGTTAGATGGATTATGATGAGATGATTTGATTTTGATGGATAGATGATTTCGATGATGATGATGATTATGATGATGATGATGATGATTAGTATGATGATGATGATATGATTTTTGATGATGATGATTAGATGATGATATTTTGATTATGATTTGGGTTATGATTTTGATTTTTGAGAGAGAGAGAGAGAGATAGAGAGAGATTAAGAGATGATTTTCAGAGATAAGAGAGAGAGGAGATAGATTTTCGAGACGACCGATAGAGATAGACAGAGATACGATAGACGACTACGATACGACTACGACGACTACGACACGACTACGACGACTACGACGACTACGACGACACGACTACGACGACACACAGACGACCGAGACTACGACTACACTCACACACTACGACACACACGACTACGACCCGACTACGACGACGAGACGACGACGACGACCACGAGACCACGACGACGACCACGAGACGACCACACGACGACCACGAGACGACCACGAGACGACCACGACGACAACGACCACGACGACACCACGACGACGACGACCACGACCACGACCACGACCACCACCACCACCACCACCACCACCACCACCACCACCACCCCACCCGATAGATAATAGATAGATACATAGATAGATAGATAGATAGATAGAGATAGAGACTAGAGATTAGAGATTAGAGATTTTGAGATAGAGATTTTGAGATTTTGAGATTTGAGATTTACGATATTATGATATTAAGGAATGGGAAAGAGATTTTTGAGATTTTGAGAAGAGAAGAGATAATGATTTGGGGGATTAGATGATTAGAGACTAGAGATTTGGGTGATTATATGATTAGAGATTTTGAGATTTTGAGATTTGATGACTAGAGATTTAAAAATGATTTTGATGATTAGAGATTTGAGATTAGAGATTTTGAGAAAGATTTGGATGATTTTGATGAATTTTTAGATTAGAGATTAAGATTTGGGGATTTGAGATTTTGAGATTTTTGAGACTAGAGTTTTGGAGATTTGAGATTTTGATGATAGAGAAGATGATAGAGAAGAGAATGAGACTAGAGATTTTTGAGATAGAGATAGAGATTTTGAGATAGAGATTTTGAGATTTTGAGAAGAGATTTTGAGATTAGAGATTTCGATGATTTTGGGTGGGTTTTGAGATTTTGAGATTTTGAGATTCGAGATTTTGGGTGGGAATGAGATTTGAGATTTGAGATAGAGATTTGAGATAGAGATTTGAGATAGAGATTTCGAGATAAGGGGATTTTGAGATTTGAGATTTGAGATTAGAGATTTGAACTAGAGATTTTGAGATTTCGAGATTAGAGATTTTTGAGATTTTGAGATTTTGAGATTATGAGATAGAGATAAGGAGATTACGAGAAGAGATTAGAGATTAGAGATAGAGATTTAGAAAGAACGAGATTTAAAAGAGATTTCGCGATAGGGATGATGGGGTGAATGAGATTTGAGATTTCGATACGAGATTTTCGAGATTAGAGATTTTGAGAAGGGGATTTTGAGATTTCGAGATAGAGATTAGAGATTAGAGATTTTGAGATAGAGATTTGGGGGATAGAGAAGAGAAGAGATTAGATGATATGAGATTAGATGATTTGGATGATTTGAGATTTGAGATTAGAGATTAAGGATGATTTGATGATTAGATGAATTAGAGGGTTTAGAGATAGATGATTTTGAGATAGATGATTTTGATGATTTTGATGATTGGGGTGTTAAAATTTTTTTAATGATTTTGATGATTATGAGAAGTGATTAGATGATTAGATGATTTTTATGATGATTTTGAGATTATGATGATTAGATGATTTTAAAAACCCCTGAATTAGGGGAAAATGAATAGAAACCATGAAAAATAGATACAGATTTAAGATATACGATTTAAAGAAAGGGGTTTAGAAAGATATTTCGAACTAATAAGATTACAGATAAGATAAAAAATTTTTTTTTTGGGTATTAGAATAGGAATAAGAAAGTTTTGGGGGAAAGATAAAAAGGGTTTAAAAGATACAGGGAAGGAGACTACGATGACCAACCAAACTACAATACAACTAAACTAAACTAAAAAATTTTTTTTTAAAAAACCCAATACAACTAATCCAAAACTACACATAACACTACACACTAAACACACACTAATACATACTAACTACTTAACTACTACACTACTACATACTACCTACTACACTACACACACCCCAAAACTACACACACACCCCACACACACACACCAACACCACACCACACACTACCCCACCAACACTACCACACACACACACACACTTACACACACCACACACACACCACACACACTACACACACACTACACACTCACACACACTCCAAAACACACACCACCACCACCACCACCCCCCAAACCCCCACCACCACACCACACCACCACACCACCACCACCACCCCCCCACCACCCCCCACACCACCACCAAAAAAAAAAAAAAAAAAAAAAAAAAAAAAAAAAAAAAAAAAAAAAAAAAAAAAAAAAAAAAAAAAAAAAAAAAAAAAAAAAAAAAAAAAACCACCAACCACCACCACCAAACCACCACCAACCACCAACCACCAACCAACCACCAACCCCCCCCAAACCACCACCAACCACCAACCCCCCCAAAAAAAACCAAAAAAAACCCAAAAAACCCCCCCAAAAAAAACCAACCACCACCAACCACCACCACCAAACCACCAACCACCCCCACCCCCACCCCCAAAACACCACAACCCCCCCACCCAAAACCACCAACCACAAAAAAAACCAAAACCCCCCAACCAACCACCAAAACCCCAACCAACCAAAACCCCCAAAACCAACCACCAACCAACCAAAAACCCCCAAAACCACCAACCACCACCACTTTTTTCCAACAACCCCCAAAAACCACCCCCAAAACCCCCAAAACCACCCAAAAAACCCCAAAAAAAACCAAAAACCCCCCCCCCCCCAAAAAAAAACCCCCCCCAAAAAACCCCCAAAAAAAAACCAAAAACCAAACCAAACCCCCCCCAAAAAAAAAACCAAACCAACCAAACCACCACCACCACCAACCACCACCACCACCACCACCACCACCACCACCACCACCACCCCCACCACCACCACCACCCCCACCACCACCACCACCACCACCCCCCCCCCCCCCCCACCACCACCACACCACCACCACCCCCCCCCCACCAATCACAACAACACAACCCCCCCCAAAAAACAACCACTTTCACCACCACACACACCCCAAACCCCCCCAACCACCACCAAAACCACCACCACACCACCACCTAAAAACCAACCACCAAACCACCACCACCACCACCACCACCCACCACCACCAACCCAACCAAAACCAACCACCACCACCACCCCACCCCACCACCACCACCACACCACCACCACCACCACCACCACCACCACCACCACCACCACCCCACCACCACCACCACCACCACCACCACCACCACCACCACCACCACCACCACCACCACCACCACCACCACCCCCACCACCACCACCACCACCACCCCCCACCCACCACCACCACCACCACCACCACCACCACCACCACCACCACCACCACCACCACCACCACCCCCCCCCCCCACCACCACCCCCCCACCACCCCCCCACCCCCAAAAACCCCAACCACCAAACCAACCAAAACCACCACCACCAAAAAAAAACCACCAAACCCCCCAAAAAAATAATTTACCAAAAAAAAAAAACCCCCCCCCCCCCCAAAAAAAAAAAACCAAACCACCAAACCAAAAACCAAAAAACCAAACCACCAACCACCAAAAAAAACCCCCCCCCCCCCCAAAACCACCAACCAAACCAACCAACCCCCCCAAACCCCCCCCCCCCCCCCAACCAACCACCAACCAACCACCAACCACCACCACCCCAACCACCACCAAAACCACCACCACCACACCACCACCACCAAAAACCACCACCCCAACCCCCAAAAACCAACCACCCCCAAAACCACCACCACCACCCCACACCCAAAAAACCAACCAACCAAACCACCACCCACCACCACCCCCAAACCCCCAAAAACCCCCCAAAACCAAACCAACCAACCACCCAAAAAACCACCAACCACCAACCAACCAACCCCCCAACCAACCCCCCCCAAAAAAACCCCCCCCCCCCCCCAACCCCCAAACCCCCAAAAAAACCACCACCACCAAACCACCCCATAACCACCACCACCCCAACCACCACCACCAACCACCACCCCCAAAAACCAACCACCACCAAAAAAACCAACCACCACCACCACCACACAACCCCCAAAAACCAACCACCACCCCCCAAACCCCCAAAACCAACCAACCCCCAACCCCCAACCACCACCAACCACCCCCAAAAAAACAAACCCCCACCCCCAAAAAACCACCAACCACCCCCCCCCCAACCACCCCAACCCCCCCAAAAACCCCCAAAACCACCACCACCACCACCACCACCAACCACCAAACCCCACCAACCAAACCACCAAAACCACCCCCAAAACCAAAAAACCAAATCAAATACCCCAAACCAACCACCAACCAACCAAATACCAAACCCCCCCAAAACCCCCAAAACCACACCACCCCAAAAAAAAAAACCACCCCAACCACCACCACCACCCAAAACCACCACCACCAACCCCCCCAAAAACCCCCCCCAAACCCCCAACCCCCCCAAACCCCCCCAAAAAACCAACCACCACCACCACCACCACCCCCAAAACCACCACCACCACCACCACCACCACCACCACCCCCCACCACCACCCCCAACCACCACCACCAACCACCACCAACCACCAACCAACCCACCACCCCCAAAACCACCAACCCCCCACCACCACCACCACCCCAACCAACCCCCAAACCCCCCCACCCCAAAACCCCCCCCAAAAAAACCCCAAAAAAAAACCCCCCCAATCACCCCAAAACCCCCCCCAAAAAACCCCCAACCCCCCAAACCCCCAAAACCCCCCCAAAACCACCCCAACCACCCCCCAAAAAACCCCCCCAAAAACCACCAACCCCCCCAAAACCCCCAAACCCCAAACCAACCACCCCCAAAACCCCCCCAAAAACCCCCCCCCCCCCCCAACCCCCCCAAAAAACCCCCCCAACCACCACACCAAACCCCCCCAAAAAAAAAACACACCCCCCCACCCCCAAACCCCCAAACCCCCCCCCCCAATCCACCAAAAATAACCCCCCAAAAAAACAAACCCCACCCCAAACCCACCCCAACCCAAAAACCCCCAACCACAAAAACCCCAAAACACCCCAACCCCAAACCCCCCCCCCCCAAAAACATACTCTAATTCAATTAAAAAACCCTTTATTTTTAAAAAATTTTAAAAAATTTTTTTTAAAAAAAAATTTTAAAAAGTTTTTAAGTTAAAAAGAAAATTAAATTTTATCCCCAAGTTGAAAATCTTGAAGTCGTTCAATACAACGAGGCTTCATGGGATCAAACAAACAACTACGTCTCAAAAAAGTATTTTACCAACCAATCCATAACTTCACAAAATATCGCTTATGACATATGGGACTCGACATACAAAATTTCATCAAAATTCGAGGTTGTCGTGCGCAGAACCCTAGAGCACTTGTCATGAAGAGAAGTCGTATTTCTTCATCCTATACATATCCACGATTTGGCAAAATCTTTCAAATGACCTTTCTTTACAAGTAAAAAGTTTTAGAAGCACTAGTCGCATTTGCTACTACACAACCTTTCGAAATGTTCACTCTTCATTTTTATTTTGTTGGATATGTCTAGTGTAGGCAGAGGCGAAAACAAGTAGCAGATGGATTAATGAAGTGGACTGAGAAATCGCCGATAGTGTAACCTAAAGTCTCCAACCGATATTATACGAATATCTTTTCTGAATTCCATCTGATAAAGATAACACTGGGGAATACACGATCGCAATTTTTATTGTCTACCCTTACTTCTTAAGAAGAGAAAGTATTATAATCGTGTGCCGGAAATCGGCGAATTTTTCGAGAGAAAAACTCCTATTTGAAGGTCCCTGCGAACGAACAGTGGGTAATGCGAACGAAGCGTGCCTGCGAACGAAGAATGGGAAGTGGGTAAATCTTCTTCCTACACATAGTAAATTCTCTAACACGTTGTATAGTCAGAATCCGTGTTTTGTGGGTCCTTGATACCGAAAAATCTGATGATGACAAAACTGTCGGTCTGTTCGTCCGTCGATCTGTGATCACTGCCAGTCTCAAAATCGTCCAACTGATTTTCTCCAAAATTGATATTCCTCGATCGATTTAAAGGAACTCGAGGCCCTCTAAGTTTGAGACGGTTATTTTAATTTTTGAGGGTATTTTACATAAAGCCTTGACATTTTCAAAATTTTCTCAAAAATTTCTCCAAATTTTTAAATATGCTTTGTCCTCTGATAGCATAAAGGACGCTAAAAAGAAAGGCACAGGTTTCATTGTCGTTGACATTACTGGGTATTCGAAAACTGGAAAAGTTAAAAAAAAAATCGGCCACTTCCTTCAACTACAATATTGAAGATTAATTTTTTTCGTAATAAAATCTGTTGTTCAAAGACAGATCTTGAAATAACGTCGTGTATAATTTTTCGAAAATATATTTTATAAAATCTTGTTGATTCGTAATTTCCTTCGTGTAACAGCCCCCTACTGGCATGGAAACTTATCCTCCTTTAAATTTTAGTCCATCGTCAGTCGTAGTCGGTCATTGCCTTTTATCCCTTAGGTCAGGGGCTCGGCGTCATTATACCGGAGTTCCTAAACGTCACCCAACCAGGAAACGCGGTCTCGAATTCGCTGAACCTCCGTGACTTCACGGAGCGTAGTTCAGGAATCAGGCTAGCAATGTCGGCGAATGTGAGTAGTTTTCGCGCAATTTTGCACGAAATATGAGCCATTTTAAAAAAATAGACACTCATTTACTCAAAAACGTCTATTTTTTTCTTTGAATTTTCTCCTCGTATATATCAACGGAGGGTAAACACAGTGGTGCTGGTCACATTTTCGGCGAACTCTGATTGATTGTTAGTGATTCGGGGCGCGTCAACTACAGTCGTTAGTCCCGTAAATGTAGTGGATGTTTTTTCATCGGGAGGTGGGGGCGATATTCCCCCGCTGGATGGCGAGATCCGGCGCCGAGGTATCGTCGGCTAGCGGGGTTTTCCCCAATCAGGTATCTCTCACCAGCGGGGCAACGCCCTAGCCAGGACAAGCTCTAAGCTCCCGATAGGTCTCCGGGCATGTGTGGTAGTGCAGTGCATATGAGTGTGTGTGTGTGTGTGTGTGTGTGTGTGTGTGTGTGTGTGCGTGTGCGCGCGTGTGTGTGTGTAAGGGGTGAGGATAGGGCAAGAAGGAAGATCGCGCGCGGTCCGTGACCCGTTTGTTAGAGTTCTGCTCCGGATTCGCCTGGTATTGATCGGAGAAACCACGGAAAACTACCGATCAGAGCAGCCGAGCGCTAGAATTCTCCTCCAGACAGCGACTGAAATCGTCTTAGCTGACAAGCTAGTGTCAAAAATCCTGCCACCTTCGAGAATCGAACCTAAGACCTCTTCGTGCGAGGTACTGCAGTGATATCAGTTGATACCCTGAGCCACTTCCCCCGGTATGTGAAAACTGAATTTTTTGAAAATTGCAAAAAATTAATATTGCTAAACTACAAATTTGAGGACAGAAATTTTTGTCTTGTGCAAAATCTGTTCTAAAAAATACATCTTTAAGGTCATGTACAATTTCTTGAAGAAACGGGTATATTTCGCACAATTTCTTCTTGAAATTAATGCCAATTATAAAAAATTTTCAATAACACTCCAAATTTCTTCTTTAATTTTTTCTTACGTATAGAACAAGGGATTCCTAAAAGAATGGCTTAGGGCTTATTTTCGTTGACCTCTTTGAATTTTGCAAATTACAAAAGTTGGAAATAAACGAGAATGTATATGATATTGTAGCGCCTCTGGTTTCAGTGATAAGATCATTTGCAGAATTTTAGCTGCCGAATCAAACAGAAAGTTACTAAAAAAAATAACTAATCGAAAATATTTCAATCATCACGTTCAATGAGCAATTGGACAACTCGTAGGTGTTACCAACTTGCTGCTCGCTTGTGAGTTGGAACTGAGCTTATCTTATCCGGCGAGATAAGACAGGGGGGCGAGCTATAGACAGAGAAGGTCTGGACAAACGGAAGTTTCAAACGCCAAAACTACGAAATGTTTTAATTTCATTTACTTTTTATTATCTTACATTTTGTTTCTGAAGTTAAACGTTGGGATGTGATCATGTGACGTCCAAACCACCCAAATTTCTGTACGGCATAATGTACAGTAATCGACTGCAATCTCGATCTTCTGCTCAAGTGCACAAACTCTCTAATGATGCGAAACTCGAACGGCGCATGCGTTATGCCGTACGTCGATTGCTATACGTTAAGCCGTGCTTAAAGTCCCTTATTAGACTCATTGCATACCTTGAAGCACTTAATCGTGTACCACTTTTGAGCCTCGGTGCATTCACATCTCGCGCTATGCATGCGCAGATGCTCGAAGTGGTATACACTAAGGTGCTCCACGTTGTGCAAAAAGTATTTAAATATTGGCATCTCTTTTTACAGAATAATAAACGTTCCATATTTTAAAAAGCTGCATGTTCTACATTGCTCTGAATTCCTAAAACCCTATTTTTTTGAAAAATTAGTCATTACGTAAAAAATGTTAGAAAATCAGTAATTAGGTACGTAAAAAATCAGTATATTTTGTTTTATTTTGCAGCAGTCTACGTTCCACAAAATCCAGTAGTAAATTCACTGCATCAATAATATCGTCACCAACCGATTACAGTCTTCGTACATATTGTCAGGAAATGTCCAACCTCTCTAGAGCCTATTACAAAAGGTGACTTTTACTTTCTGCGCCTCTTCTTGATCTTCTTGTTCGCGACTACAGCGAGATCTGCATCAGTATTAAAGGTGTCGTAGTCTTCACATGATACATATTTCGAAATTCGAACCATGCTTCAGGGTTACGATTGCTTGTGTCCAACAGTTCTGCGGACAAAATTAAATTCGCCCAATCCGGCCTTTCGCAAGCAAGTTGGGATTGTTTCAGTCGGGACATTTTCCCATTACTTTCCAAGAATAAAATAGAAGTTTTACTCCATGGAATGAAGTAAATGTGTCACCGACTCCGTACTTTATTCAGATTTTCTCGGTACTCTGAAGACATGTTTCTGCACAAGTGCTTCAAGTTTTTTATAACACCCTGCTCGATTTGTTGCAATTAAGTCATGTTAGGTAGGAACTATACTAAACGAACATCCTTTAATTTTAGTAATTTTGGAGTGGGCAGGGCAAGTATCATAGGTAACACCACGAGTGCTTTGGAAATTGTGATAAATCCCCGATTCGCGAAGCAAGGAGGGGATTTATCTGAGAATTTCCAAAGCACGAGTGGTATTTAGTAGGTCTATTCCACGAATGACCATTATGTCCATTAGTTCCAGAAGGCACCAAATATTGAAAATAACTGACAGCTATGTTAAAATCAAAGAAGTTATGTTATAGTATACACATTTATTGAACATCGACATAGCGATCGATGTATAGCGCCTCCCAAGATAGACTAGTCAGTTTATGATTGGGCAGTAGGGAGAAGCGTTAAGAAAAATTGGATAGAAAAAGCGACAATCTTTTTGAGATACACCGCCTTGATTGGACCATTTTGTATATAGTAAACCCTATTGGTTTTAATTTTACGAGTGGAATAGTCCACGAAAATAATTATTCGTATGTTTCAAGCTACTTCTAAAACTTTACCTACTTTTCTCTAGCTAAAATTAAAAATTACACTAGTCATCAAAGGGCTTTTGTTAGGTTACGCTTAACATTATCCCGTTTTATAATATGATGCTAAATGTCACCAATTTATTGATGTATCTGATTAGCTCAGCTTAATAAAATAATTTACTTATTAAATTCTTCTCAAAAGACAGAAAAAAGTGAATTGTTTATGATATAAATTTTAAGACCCGCGAAATGAAATATTAAAAAAAAAAGTTCCAACATGGGGGGGGAAGCAGTTGCCCCACCCCCTGAATCCCGCCTCTGAGAACGTTAATGGATTCTTTGAATGTCAGGAACTTAAAAACTGAAACTAATACTTTTAATGATAAGCAGAAAAGCCCAGATGTTAAGTACTTCTTGACACAGCATTCATTCATTGCGAACAACTCGCGTCTCTCTGCCAATTGCATTAAATTCACACGAAATCCGTTTCTTAAAGTTTTTTCCTGCAGGACATAAAAAAGCGTGGCGTTTCCGCGTTGAAGAGGTTCCGTTTTATGCTGTGTAAAATACCACTAAACTTCACGTGCTGGAGAAATTTCCCGTTTATGCCGGTTTCCGGCTTATACAAGTCCCGGTTTAGATAGATTTTACTGGATTATCAAAATAAGCTACTAATTATTAATCTTTGTATCGTGTGTTTCATAGTTTTAGAAAGAGTCACATTTGTGTACCATTTCATAATATCCAAATCTAATACATGGCATCACTTTGAATTCACACACCAGTATTTATAATAAAATTTATTAAAAAAACAATTAAAATTAATGTTTAAGTCTTTCTATCAACAAAACTTTCTTATAATATATGAAAAATTTACCAATCATTAATGTTTTATTGAACGAAAAAATTTCCATGTATTTACATTATTTCCCTGCCTTTTCCAGATATTTCCCCTGACCTTTCCAGGTTTGCATAAACCCTGCAAATGGTTGGCCTAATATTGTTGGACAAAGAGCGAGTTCACCATCTGAACTTCATGCACCACCCTTCCTTTTCCCTTACGAACTTATATGTACACTAAAGAGGAACATTGTCCATTTGGCTTTGAAGTATGGGGACCAGTGGCATAGCTTTAGTTGGTGTCACTCAGGGCAAAATTCATGATATCCACCCCACCACATTTAATATAAAAAATATGTATTACTAAATAGTTTACACATTTAATAAACAGTATATTTGCACATGCATTTATTTATAATATATTAAAAAACTATGTAATCCAGAATAATTGAAATATAATTTTAAAATAAATAATCTGAAATGAAGTATAATTAACAAATGCTTGTTTTTTTTTGTTTACATTCTTTACTTTTCATCTTGGTATTTACAATTTAAATGTATAACTTAATTAATATAATTTTTAAATAAGTTATTAAAATTATAGAATTCCAACTAAAGAATATTTTAATTTGTGTCACCCGGGGTCGACTGCCCCTCTGCCATCCCCTCCCAACTATGCCACTGATAGGGATGCATCTTTGAAGCCGTGTTCTGACCAACCACACATCTCACCGCATTCTTATGCACACGCAAGTTGAGATATCGAAGCATGCGAATGTAGTGGTGCACTTTTCACAGGATGCAACCACTTGTAAAGTTTGAGAAAATTGGGGAGTCACACTCCCCTCCAGTACCGAGTTATCAACTAGATTTTCTCTCTAAGAGAGAATTAAATCTTTGGAGTTCCCGAAATATTTGTGTTATCAAATTTTGAGTTTTGAAGACTGCATTTCATTTCAATTGTATACTGCTGCAGGTGATGAAAAATTGAGATATCTCAAAAATTTGTGTTTTTTGTGTTTTGGGACTGTATAAATATTTTGATACTTTTGCTGTTAAATAAAAGGAAATAAGAAAAATGGTAAATTTATTTAAAACAAGCTATTCAACTTCAGATAAACAGAAACTATTCAACATTATAATAATTATGCACTCATCTGCAATGTAATTGTATTCTGTATTTTAAGGCAGTTAGAAGGTCCAGAATGCCAAAAAAATTAACAAATATTATATATAAGGGTTATGCTGAACACTTAATTCAGCTTATGAGAAGTACCTTTTATTCACCTCGCACACAAACAGTCAGCTTCACTTTTGGACACACGACATATCTGAGGAGGAAAGTATCTTGTACAAGCACAAGGGAATACTTAAGAAATTTAAAAAAAGTAATATCCACCACTTGAATAACATCCTCCTCTACCAAAATATGTAAAAAATTGTTTATTTGATTGTGATCAAATTATGTATCTAAAAACTATCTCAACAATCATTAACAGCTCATTATTTGAAGATGATTTATTTACAAACATTCCTCAGCCACCACACCATGAGGAGGTTCAGAGTCTGCAAGAGAACTAAACTGCACTTTAGCAAGTTAAAAATCACAATTACACCACTATACTATTTTCCACATTAATTCACTTCGTTTTATACACTGCTGTTTTTGATCACATGGCCCAGGGGTCAAAAAATTGTCTGGTCTGAAAATCTGGTCATGCTACAAAATCTTTACTATTAATTTTTGGGTTTCTAGACAAAGCAAAGAAGAACCCTGAACAGCCATGAAACTACACATTATTTTAATCTAAACTGTTTTCTCTGTTCATTCTGTTAGTTTCAAGAAGACAAGAATGCACAATATCTTGTACCTAACTCTTCAAATGACATGTTTTTGAATTCAACCATATTACATTATTGGAAGATAAAATTGTTCTCAGCTGATCGAAGGGAGCATTGTCGTAATACATTAAACCATTTTCAATAAAACAGTTCAATTGAAACCAGAAAAATTGACCATGCATTTACTGTAGAAAACTTAAATAATTGGCTTGAAATATATATTATGCATCAATTTAAATGGTATTGCTTTTATACATATATAGAGAATAACCATGAAATTATAGTTTGAGAGTGCTCTATTAGAAATTTGCTCCCCTCATTTACATACAACATAATACATAAAACCTTTACATCGATGAGATCCTTCAACTCTCCACAACGGCATATGCAGATTTTTCCATCGAAAGGGATGAATCATCTAACACCACAGGAACCAATGTAAAACAAAGCTCATCCTAACTACCTGAAATAGTCTCCTAGTACATCATTAGCCATTATTAACATTATGGTAAATTTTCCATGTTTAAAATGACTATCAGTTCCTTTAAAGCTTACTTTTCCAGGACAACCATGTTTTCTTCTTTGTTCTTTTTCATTCTGTTTTGGAGTGGAACAACTTACCACAAACCATTTCTGCATCCACTCCTGGAGGTGTTTTCTTTGCTTTGACTATGTGTGTATACAATAACACTAAATGCCAAAGTTAACATGACTCATAAATATATCATAATTTCTTTCAAGTCAGAAGTTATCAGATGACATGAATATTCATATCATGAATTGCATATTCATGATTTATTTCTCAACTACATGTATAAAGATCAACTCTAATTGGTAAATTTGCAGACCAGATGAAAGGCACGCATGACCACACAGGATGTTCTGGATCATAACAGCACAAAACACACACAGAAAACACACAAGAGAACCTATAATCCAACAGATATTACAAGAAATATTTATTATGAATTCTTCATTAAAAGTTTAAAATAAGGAATCTTATTTATTATGCCAATCAGGGTAACTATGTGACACTGGATAAAGAATTTAAAAAGAAATATAAAGATGCCCAGAATTATCAAGGCGATCATGGTGCAAAGTCAGACTAAAATTAGAAAGATACAACTACCAGATACTGACTCAGAACCGCACTAAAGTCTTCCAAATGAGGCACTACTAACAACCAGACAACAGTCTTAACCCCATCAATTGCATTTATTTTTTTATTTTTTTTTAATTAAAAACTAAGGAAGCCTTTGTTATCTCACACACTTGCACATGGCACAACAGATTGCATTCAGTTTCTTCCACCCAGAACATGCTCTTAGAAACATCATGTCCTTTATATGGTTTGTTGCTCAAATTGATAAACACACTTCAAGTATAAGCACTCAACATATGCAACCAGTCGCGACCTGTCTGAAAACACAGCAGCGAGGAATTCATTAAGAAATGAGCAATTTTCAACATTTTAATATATATCTGCTTTTCACATGAATTCTGCAATAGAAGTAACGAAACCACTCTGCAATCTGCTATTTATTCACATAAAATTTTTTTCTAGTCAACATGATTCCAACTGTACAATTTTACCTAATATAAAAGGAACTCCATGTGTTTCAATAGACCTAAGCTTTAGATGCTTATTGTCTCTAACACACTTCATTGAAATTGTACAGTTCATTATACTTTCACCGGTATAGTTTGTACAGATGTTGAACACAGTTATTTAAAACATCACTTGCTGCCAAACTATTTGCTAAAATCACATTAGCTGAACATAGTGTCAGTAATATAATTTTTAAAATTCTCTATTGTACTTTTAACACAAAAATATGCTTCAAAAACCAACAGCCAGAAGTATTATCACACATAAGATATGTAGTATACTACAATATGGAAGCATCTGGGTTATTAAATTTAAAATATAATTTTTTATTAAATCATTAATGGCAGTGAAACTTAAGTGGATAAAGGAAAGAAGACTCTAAACCCCTCCAATGATCAATTCCATAGTATAAACGACTCAAACTAAAAACAACAAGAATGTCATCATTGGCTTTTCAACTCCTTTCCAATACTGTACGACACTATTTTATTCCAATCAATCTTTGTTCTAGTAACAGGCAACTGCCTCCGTAGCGCTTTAAATGTTGTATCTGACATAGTCTGGTAGTTCTCTGAAATGGCTGTCTGATATTCATTTTCTGATTCTTCAACTATCCTCAGGAACTCTTTAGCTGTTTGCTGTTCAGTCTGAAGAACAGTAACACCATAAAAATTAAAAAAATCAAGATAACAACACAATAAAAAAATATCAGCTCCCACCTTCACCATTATAATAACACCACAAAATACTCACACTTATATTAAGCACCTCTTTAACATCTTTAGAGCTAACAAGCTGAACATTGCCATCTTCATAATAGTGAACTTGAACTTTCAATAATCCTCGCAATTCAGCAGTACCCGAGGTAAAAGTGATGACCCACTGAGAACGCCAACGACCGTTCCTGAAATCACATAAGTTGTTGAAAGTGTTATTCCTATTCCTTTCCCATAAATGTACTTGTCACTAAAGTCAAATTCTGTAGCAACAACTAAAAGAACACTTTGTGTTCTGCCTCACACATTCACATATATTTTAATTATTTATATTCCTATAAATAAGTAATGTATCCATTAACCAGACAAAATTACATAAAAGTAGGATGTCAATGATTTAATGGAAGAAAATTGATTTAAACAAATTTTTTCTCCTTCGATTTATGTCCACTTCACATTTTTCTACTTTACACAGTCATTTTTCCACAATTTGCCTTCTTTATAGTGTATAGCCATCATTTTCATTAATAAAATGCATAAATTAATTGATTACAAAAATGCATACTATCAATTTATATAAACAAACATACAAAAAAGTAAGTAGTACCAGAGAATTAAGTGTTTAACTAGCTGCAAGCAGAAACAAGACACAGTTTGAAATAATTTAGCTTGACTTGTTTACTAAATGATGCAACAAATCAAGCATAATATTTTAACTATTAACATGGGTAATATTCTTCATTAATTAAAAAAGTATACATGCTCTAAGAAATAATATAAATTAAGATTATAAATTTAACATAAATAAAAATGAATATTGGAGGCTTCTTAAGTTATATTGCTTACCTAATTTAAATAACTATATGAATACATTTGTAGTTCATCTTCTCTTATTCATATTGCATCCTACATATTTTAAGAAATAAAAAATTGGTGACAGGGACACTAGTTCAATTGGCAATGTTATATAGGTATTATTATCTTTCTGTCTTTTCAATGTACATTCATTTTCAAGAACACAGACAAGTTTCAATCCTAGTTTCTTAAAGACCCATAGAACTAATATTAATTTATCAATTCCTTATTCCACAAAGAACCTTACACATGACATGTCAAAGTTTTCAACAAAACAAAAACATTCATGTTAAATTTATTTACTGAAGCAAAAACTTAACTAGATTTCTCAATATTCAATATTGTTTACATGATTTGACTATATACTTTTAAAAACATTCTTGCATACACAACTTACACAAAAAAATTAACAAAATTTAATATTAATTTAATTAAACCTTTAATTATATGCCACAGTGTAAATAGCATTTCAAAAATGCTGAGAACAACTCTTTACTACTCTCACTCCCTCCGTTTCTCTCCGTCCCTCCCGCTGTCCGTCCGTCCCTCTCGCTGTCCGTCCGTCCCTCCCGCTCTCCGTCCGTCCCTCTCGCTCTCCGTCCGTCCCTCTCGCTCTCCGTCCGTCCCTCTCGCTCTCCGTCCGTCTGTCCATACGTCCCCCTCTGTCTGTCTGGGTATATCATTCTTTCTAATTTACGGTCATTCTTGACTGTGATGGGATTCTCATTTGCCTTGTTTTCTAGATGTAGTAAAAATGTAGAGTTGGAGAGGTTCAGTATGTTATTGGAGTGAATGAGAGAGTCCTAGGAATATTAGTACTATAATCCGTGTACAAGATGAGTTGGTAAGAACTGTTTAGGTTAGTTTTATTCATATAAAACATTCATTATAAATATTCAAATGTGATTTTAATTATAAAGTGTTTATTGTTTCAAAACTGTCTTGTTATATTGAATTGTTAACTGTGCTGTTCTCCTTTCATAGCCCTGATGAAGGAATCTACATTCCAAAACATTGGTTCACTAAAATATTATTTTCATTTACCTGACTTACACCTAATTTTCTCCATAATAATTATTGGAAATTCATTTGAATTTAAACTGACCGAAGTGAAGTAGTTTTAAGTGGATTACTATTATAAATGAAATAAATCTACAACTGTCATTCTTCCATTTCATATAATAACCACATAGCATATAAATGAAAGTATTTAAAAGCTTAATTACTTTTCAGGGAAATGACAACCTGGACCCAGTAGCATCATTTGAGCACATTATTTTCCAGGCATTATGTAGGATACTAGAATGACTTTGATATTACACAATATATTTATTTTTCACTTTTGAAACAAACAGGCAAAATGTATAATTATTGATTAACCCTAATACTAAACATCAATTGTTTCTTCACTATGTTAAAAAGTACCAATTTAAAAAAAAATTAAAAAACAGTAAACAAAGAAAATAAAACAAGAATTAAATGAAATCCTGATTTCATGCCATTGCTTTCTCCTGATTCCCAATAAAGAATTCTTAACTATGAACATTTCACCACGTCTCTATGTGCATGAACTAAAAACATGAAGAATACAACAATAAGGTACAAAAATAATTTCATAATTTTCTAGATAAAAAACTTAAAGTGCAAAACATTCGTTTACTTCAAACTCTAATTTCCATTTACAATCACAAGATTTCTTATCCTTTAAGACAATCCACTATAGTGCATGCATTTCACTGTCAAGCCACTAAATATTAAAATGTATGATTCGTGTGAACCTATTCATTTAACAATTCGCATTATCCATCTTAAATGATAAATTAGTAAAGTGGTTCAAATTCTAATACAGAAATAATTATTCCAACTAAGGACATCTTGTTGATGTTTTATGGAATGGAAGTGGAAGTTTATGTCAAAGTCTCATAATACAAAAGGCTATCAAGTTTCAATCAACATTACTGCATAAAATCATTACCTCAGATAGGTGCATCAAGCACATGTTCTCACAACCTTATCAGTCAGGTAGAAATAAAACTAATCTTGTTCACCAAGTTTTGGAATATATCGTTGCACCTTCAGGACTTACTAAAACAAAAGTTATACTTGCATAGGGGTACACAAGACCATGAAACTTGAGCTCATTTTACCTGGTACCTCATCACATCCCAACCTCTCGAATCCCACACACTAAGAATTGATTTCAATCTAGTTCAACAAAGTCCTATAGATGGAATAATATATTCTAAAACATTGGGAAACAAATATAATTATATTTATACCTGACCAACAACATGTGAACAAAATTTAGTATTCAAACAAGTTGTTGTGAAATGCAACAAATCTAAAATATAAAAGGAAATGTAGAAATGCTAGTGAAATAGCAATCACCATACAATAAGACCTGGACTTCCATATGGGTTAAATAGACCCAGGGTGGCACTCTTTTGAAGGAGCAGCAACTTTACGTTAAAATACTTCTAATATTTAGAATCAGTAATCATAATTTTTTAAATTTTCAGAAGAGATTTATTGAATAACTGGTATATTACAAAAAATAATTTTGCAAACAAAACAATTTGGCAGAAGAAACCATATATTGTGTGCTCAGAACTATACTAGGTATTTAAAACTATTTCTTCTTTAATTTAAAAAAAATTAAAAAACACTATGATTAATCAATACATAATAAATTCTAAATCTACGTTCCTTTAAAATTTAGTAATAAATGCCTACACACAATTAAATAGTGTTTCAATTTATATAAAATAATAAGTTGTTCAATAACAGCAAAAATAATGCTGGCCAGGACATCAGACTAAACTGTGGTGCACACACACACACACACACACACACATTATTAAGAATACCAACCACATATTTCACTCTCAGTTCCCAAAATAAATTAAAAAAAAAAAATTAGAATTCATATTATTATAAAAAAATCATTTGCGCAAACTGTCATTAGAAAAGCAGTTTAGTCATCAGCATAATGGTAGGCAAGGAAAACAACAATATTTATTTGCAATAAGCATGAGAAAGAGAAGCATTTTCACACTTAATCTGGTATTTTAAGGTACTTACCAGTAATTCTTAGGTTGAAACTGATGATCTTCTATACAAGCAGTTAAGGTAATTTCATCACCATCACTTTTGCCAAAAACACTACATATTCCATGTTTGTAATGGCTGGAAGTGTAGACCGTAAATTCCGACTCCAAAGTAGATCTCCATGACTCAGCAACTTGATCAGGTTCCCATGGCTAAACATTAATATTTCATGAACATTAAAAAAAGTTCACTTTAGTCACCAAATTCATTTATTATAATTCATTTATTACAAGTAGCATACCTGATACTCTGATGCCTCTTTTCTCAAGTGATCATATCGAAAACTCTGTCTTGATCTAGGATCAGCAAATCGTCCATTTCCAAGGTCATTGTGTTCAGTTATCAGTACCTGATGGTCAGATCCTTCTATTTTTACTGGTGTCAGTTGATCCTTGTTGTAATGCGCAAAGGCACTGAAAAGGAATGAAGATATAAAACTCAAATTATTATGCTAATATACTAAAAACTAAAATTACATCTTGTTTTATATACAAGTACAAAGCATTCACAAAACTAGAAGAAAAACAAATTGCCACCTCAGAAATACAAAGACATAATATAATAAGAAAATAAGGTTTTTAAAAACAAACAAAAAATAAATAAATCAATAGTTAACATTAAAAACGCTAAAAACTGTGTGTGACGTACTATGAGGAGTGGTACATTTTGACCATGTTCTCTTCAGTTCTGGAACCCTGACCCTAACTCATATACAAGTTGAATTATGAATACAGCAGGAAACTAATGTTTTGGGGAAAAATAAATAAGAGAATATTCACTCTTATGTAATGAAAACTATTTGCAAAGGCAAATCAGCCACAGATTTTGGCTATTATACCTCATTGTGCTATTTGTGAAGGAACTGGCTTACTGCCTGTGGTAATTTGAATAACCAAATTCCACAATGAACTCTAGAAAACTAACACAGATAGTGAAGTTATATTTATTCAGAAGCTAAACAAGGCATTACACACCTCTTAGATGACACGTAGCAAATGGATGATAAAACACAGAAGCACAAATAAAAACAATTTAGTATGGGTGTCAACTTATTCATCTAACATTCATTCCATTTCTTCTAGTAAATAATACAACATCTGATGACAGAATACTTACTCTTGTGATTCATATTGATATATTTAAAACGGACAATGGGGCTTCTATTAAATGATCACTGACACATTTGGACAGAAAAATCTCTAGTGAGGAGGAGCAGTTATTAAGAGGGGTTTTACTCATCTGAGTTCTTTAAATAAAAGAAAATCAAATGTGAAGTATATGATTTTTTTATGTATGCAAGTATTCTCAAGAGTTCTTTAATATTTTGTAAAGTTCAGGTATAAATTATTTGATTTAAGGAACAATAGGAAATAGGTTTTGATACTCAAAACCAAAACAAAGATCTAACAGTACCTAACTTGCTATTGACCCCACAACAAAAACAGGATACCAAAAATTCAATGCTATTTATTTCTAACTAAAGTAAAAGAAATATGAAGAATTTGCAGCCACAGATACCAGGACAAAAAATACACATAAAAAAGTGAAAGTGAAACAGAATCTGTAACATCAATGTAGCAACTTAAGTCCTTATTTGTATTATTACTCTATTTACATCCTCACTATTTTTAATTTTAAACATATTTTGTGGTCTCATTTGAACTGTTTATAAATATTATATTGCTGTCTTCAAGATTCGGGCACAGTTTACTTACTGGGAACGGACGCCAATTTTGCTCGTCCTATCACAGTAGCAACCTCATGGATTCTATACGCGAAATGTGGGTTGATTTAGTCAATATAACGGAACTAGTGTATTTTTTAAGCGGGTACTAAGAATACGCTCGAGTGGAAATGCACCTTATTTATAAATCGTACTTTAATTACGTAAATTACTTCTAGGGCGCAGTGAGGCTTCGTTACACGTGACCAATTTCTATTATTTAGTTACTTTGACTATTTCGTATGATACTACCCAAATATAATAGATTTTCCTTTTTTAAAATTAGAAATCCAAACCCCCTAATTCCATCTGTGTAAATGATTTTTGAATACCCATTGAAATACAATATTTGGCTATTGAATTATTTAAG
This sequence comes from Teleogryllus oceanicus, assembly GCA_964035755.1. Lineage (NCBI taxonomy): Eukaryota > Metazoa > Arthropoda > Insecta > Orthoptera > Gryllidae > Teleogryllus > Teleogryllus oceanicus. The sequence goes on from CAXIVR010000001.1 coordinate 100,202,800, forward strand.
TTATTAATATGATAAATGTTTACAATATTAATACTCTGATGGATATACATCAACAGAGATAAAGTGCTTTCCCTCCTGTAAAATTTATCTCCCTGGAGTTACGGGTTTTTAACTCACTTGATGGATTGTGAATAAAGAGTCAGAATGGGTATTATATTGTTCTTTCATCACAACCCAACAAAAATAAAGAAACAAAACAAAAATAAACAATACGCGACGCAGAATCTCGACACATGACTCGTCTGGCAGATTATTCTTGCATCCGTACGCTTTCATGAGCTCCAGAATCCCTATCCTCTTTCTTTTACAGTTTTAAACGATTTATATATATAAAATATTTAACAGTAGGCCTACACAGCGCTCTCAAGGATACGCAGTCGCAGTTAAACAGTTCAGCCGGCCACCTTCAAACCAAGCCAAAATGGGGGATGTAAGTATTACGGTAGAACAAAATACATTTACAATTGTCATTCAATAATAATTATGTAGGGCATACATATAATTATATATAAAATCCCCCGCCACCCATAAATCAAAAAATACTGTTCAAGTTCATTATTGATTTATGAACTCATTATTGTTGTGTGAAAGATTGGTACTTTGTTCTATTAAAATTATTTATATCATACTACATATTAAATGCATACAATAAACGATTTCCATCTTTTTATTGAGAAGAGACTGGAACGATTATTAATTCATATATATTGGATGATACCTTTAAGAAACATAACCTATGAAACACACACAAAGCATGGGCCAATAATCCATGTTGTGTATCATATCACATTTAATTATAATTAATGTGTTATGTTATTTTAAACTAACTTTTCAAAAATGTATAAATATTGAAGTGGGAAAAATTAATTTTGCTGTAAAGTAGGAATACGAACGCAATTGGCCAACAGATTTAACACCACGGCGTCCATGCGCAGCACTTCACCGTACTTCACGGTTGAGATACCTTAAAAGATTCCATCGAGTGTTGTTGGCAATATTTGGGAATAAAAAGGGTGCTCCATTATTTACTTCGACAAACGAGCTACCGATTTGATAAAACTTCCGACGAATTAGCTACCTTTTTATTAATAGTATTTAGCAAAATTTGATTGCGCAAGAAAACATGCGCGGACTAAGGATTTCAAAATTAAAATTCCAAACTTGTGTGACAAAAAGTTCACGCAACTTTGTCTCAATGCCTAAGAATGGTCTTGTGAAAGCTTTTTTCGGTTTCCCTTGATTTGAACATAAACCGTAAATACGGAATCAAGATATAGGGGGTCCATAAATAAAGTGACGGAAATTTGGAGTATTTTGAATCCCTCCCCTCCTCCACGTAAAGCGAGCTTGAACAGAACATTCGTGAAGACTTAAGGTTCCGGCTTGAACACCCTACACAATTACGTAACGCTTTACCAAGCCCCTATTTTTAAGTAAAAGTAAATTATAAAACCGTGAAAACAAAGTGATAAGTATTAATTACAGGAATTAGTTCAATATTTAATCTATAAATCGCTCTATATTTCTCCACTGTGTTGAGATATTTCTCTATTGCAATCACATGCACATAAGGACTGACGCCGGGAATGTATCGTGCGCCGTTTTTGCGACTTACACCTTCTCCTCCCCCCTCCTCTGCTCTCAAAATTTAGCGGTTCAAATAAAATCTTAATGAAACAGACTGTCAAAATCAGTTGGCGATACTGACTGCACCTATCAACAAAGAATATGGAGAATTTTTGAGCGAAGAACTTCTAGGCGAGATGATTTCTGCAAACAAGCCGTCTCGGATGACGCAAGGTGTCCCACGTATTCATTTAACTAGATTCTAAAATATATTACACATCAGTTTTGAAAATTTTCTTCGTAATCTAGCAATTAGCATAACATTAATGAATATTTTCATTTAATGTACATATTTAATCACAGCTTTTAATTCATTTATATAGTTTCAATTTACTTTTTTAATATAATGTTTGGTCTTAACATAAGATTGAATAAAAGGAATTATTTGTGGAAAAAAAATTAAGAAAAGAAAATCCCCGTACGTAACACTCAAACCCCCTAATCCTATGTAACGGAGCCCCAAATCCCCCCCCCCCAAGTTTTACATCCTGCATACCTACGTATGGTACATACACTGATCGCGCTCACGTGTTATACGAGCACGTTTTCTTGAGCCCCGGAATACCTACCCCCACTCCTATGCCAACATTAGTTGAATTAAGAATAAATTATAGCAATCAGCATTGTGGACTAAATCTGATAACCAGAAATGCTCGCTCACATGTAATAGAAACTATTTTGCATCGCAAAACGAACTTCCAATTTGATATAAAATTCCTTGTCAAAATAACCAAACTCCCCATTCCTCGCGCAACGAGCGAAGCGAAGGCTCAAGAAAACGTGCGCGGATATCTTTCTTCAGCTGCTGTGGTGGGGGTGGGGGGTGCATTTCGCTGGCAATACTATCAAATTAGATCTGCAGTTCGTTTGCCTACGAAAATAGTTTATTACATGGTAGCGAAAACTATCCGATTATACAATATTGGCAACAGTTTGTCATTTTTCTGTTCATAATTCAATAGTGTGGTAAAAGAGGGACCAGGAGGCGAAGAAAATCTGCGCAGGTAGTAAGACTCCCTGCGCTTGAATACGTCAACATCGATAAACAAAAGAAATTTCCTATTCGGAGGAACGCAATGCCTCGCTGGCGCGCCGCTATCACAGACTGATCTTGTAAATGAACTTCATTGTCTAGCCCATGTCCATTTGCTATGTCCACGTTTGTGACTAATATGAGAACTGTCAAATTATCGCTAAGGCAGGGGCTTGAATTAGCGAATCGGCAACCGTTCGTCTCCAATTATTTATTTATAGATTGAGGTTTGGGGGCCTTTGGGGAAGATGGGATCTGCCAAGGTCATTCAGGATGAGTGATGATCTAATAAGTAGATGATAGCAATAAAAATTGAGGCGAATGATGAAGTAATGGAATAGGGGGGGCGGCAGGGTTAACAAGAAAACCATGTGAAAACCCCCTGAACGCTCCTTTTGGCCATGTCCTCTCAAGAACTGACTGCATTCGGTACCAAAACTGCTATGTGGTGCAGTGTTTGACACCAAAACCATTGGAATCCATTTTTACTTTCTTGCTACTGCAGTAAAGAGAAAGTTATTTGAACCTTACGTCATTCATAAATTCCAATTTCTGGACAACTGCATATTTTAGTTGCACATGAGCAAAATGAGTGGGCACAACAGAAAGTGAAAACATCCCAAGATTAAATAAAATTCAATCAGCTACCGTTTTCATCACCAATCATCTCAAAAACATTTGTATACTGTATGCCAACAACCATATCATTACAATAAAGTTTGTACCTTTGAATTTTTTTCTTATTTCATAAATAAGTTATTTTTAAATTATAAGAATTGTACTTTGCACACATCATACCCATGACTTTCACAGATATGAATATGTGAGTATTTCTAACTAAAAAATCTCACTATCACAAGTAAATGCTATGATCCCCATACTGTTTTTAGACTGTAGATTGCTTATGCCTCTTTATAGTAATTAGTGCAAAGTTTTTCATCACTTCAAAAAAATTCATGAAATTTGAACTCCCCTGACTTATAAAGTATGGAAGAGAAAATGTAATACAGAATTAGAATCATCTTTTCCAATGGTGTAATTTCAATGGATCATGTGTGGCACTGATAGTGATTGTGAATATTCCTATCATGAAACACAAAAGGCAATGTTCTGTACTTTCTTGAACAAGAAACAAAACATTATACAATAAAGAACCTGCAATGGTAATAATTGAGTTATAAAACTAACGAACCATAATTGAAATTTAATATAAGAGGCACAGGCTGAATTCTGTGCTTCTCAATTCCCTAGAATCTTTGAAGAACAAAGATAATTAATAGCAAAATAAACAAATAACATATAATGTAACAGGAATAAATTTACCTGTAAAGCAAAGAAGTAAAAGAAATAAAATAAAATTGAAGATCAAATGTTCTTGAGATCCAAATAAATCTGTTCATTTTACCATTTGCTTGTTCAAATTTTCCTTCCATACCATGGCACCATGTAATGAAACCTTACCAAAAACCTGTATCTTAATTTGACATATTTAGTAAGAATGATTTCCTCCTGCATCTTCAACAAATTAGAGCTTATTTCCATTTCTTATCTGCCCCTAGAACTAGTCAAATAATGGGGGAAAAATCAGATATCTTTAACTGAAGCCACTATTGATGATGCTTACTGAAATTTGCACAATTTTAAAATTCGTGAGAAAAAGAGTGAAGGTTTAAAAAGTAGGTACAAAACCTCAAAAAAATTTAGAGCAAATGTTAACCTTTACACTTTAAAATAACACACAAAACACCATTTAAATTTGTGTCAATAGAGCTAACTATTCTGAGGTCCAAAAACTACTAAAATTGAAATTTATATAAGCATCACTTTTAAACATTACCAAAAATTACACACACTTCCATGACCAAACTTTTCATGCAGCAAATGTCTTTAAAAATGTATATAACAAATATATAAATTATTAATACATACCCAGATGCACCTTCCTTTAATAAACTATCATTGTTTAGAAGAATTCTGACATCTGAAAAATAAAATTAGAAAATTTAAGAATTTTCTTGGAACAATCACTTTGCGTAAATGTGTTAAATGTCTCCACAATATAATTTGAACACTGCATACTTTATTGAAAGTCAAACACATATTAAACACAATTCAAAGTTATAAAGAAAAAAATGTAGGACCAAGATTGCATCATACAGAAAAAAAGTAATAAAATAAAATAAAAACCAGTGCCTTGGGTCTTTAAAAATAAGTTATTTTTTGGGAATTTACAGAGAGAGAATCTACGAATACTAGCTTTACAGTTGAAACATTTAACTGTAAGAGCATGACAAAAAATTTTTTTTAATCAAATCCTTTTAATAATAAAATATTGCTGGTAATACTAACAGTCACCATGAAATCTATTGAACATTGTCAGCAAATGTCTGACATTTTATTATAACTGACAAAGTGGATTATCACTATTAATGTATACTACAAAATGGTTGTACAGGCGTTAGATAATGAAGTTGTACAATACATTATGTTAATTTTGAAATGAATTGCTCCAACAGGAGGGACAGCATATTCAGATATCTCAGAGATTTCATGATGCACACTACAAAAAGAACAGCGGGTTTTTCTCCATTGCTCTTCCAAGAATCAAATTGAGCACAGTTTTAAGGCAATAGAGAATAGAATGTATAGATAAAACTAAAAGGTTGGCCTCAATAGGTACATAAATTAATGAATGAAGCAAACAAATGGGTGAACAAAGTATTGTTCATGTTGACAACAGAAAAAGAATATTGAATACAATTGTAACAATAGAAACTGGTTGACGAGGCAAAATAGAATGTAAATTAAAGTCCAATAATAGAATGTATATACAGGTTAAATCAACAGCAAAAACCATAAAGAATAAGGACACAAGTAAGTTTAAAAAATGATAAGTTCCTCAATTGAATCATACAGAGCCTATAAATCTTGTTCCCCACCCTCCAAATATTGTGCAAAGATTAAAAGCATACTACATTCGGAGAATGGGTAAATGCATATTGTCAGCAACGCTAATTAATCTACCTAACATCAATTCTAATCAATAATTTGAAAATGGATTATCCCAAATACATGATTACCAAGTGTTTGTATGTGAATGTTACCAAATTTGTATGACACCATGGATTCCTTACACTCCTTTCGAATTTTATAAACAGGACCAAAAAAAAAAAGAGAGAGAGAGAAAGAGAGTTTTATAAGATTTAGAAAACAATTTTCCCTTCAAACTTTCAAAATAATTTTGGGTAGAGGTAGACATTAATAAGGACATACCATTGAAAACTTCATTAAATTCTCCAGGAGGGGAATGTAGTATAAAATCTGATACTATCCGCACCTAAAAATTAAAAGCATGTGAATAATGATACAATCTGCGATTTCCACAACACAAACATAGCAAAAAAATACATATATGGCAGATAACACAACACACATGAGGCACTATTTACAGGTGAATAACTTGCCATATACCCCTACAAGTGTGATGTTCACTCACTCAGCAAATACGGTTTGCATTTACGTGACATCACAACAATAAACAGTTAAAAAATTATACACAAACACAGGTATGTTAACGTAATTAAACCATCGCCGATTTTGTAAATGACCATGATTCACCCAACATATTACATTGATCATCATCAATAGCTCTGCGTATGCGCTTTGCACATTTACTTTAACGGAAATGGTACCGTTTATATTCACTGTCACTGGAAAAGGAGTAATCACATGGCAACAATGCGCCTCTTTAGAGCCGTGGGTTTGACAAGGGCAACGCCCCAAAGCCCGGAATCACATCCTCGAATTAATTGCGAAACTATTGGTATGAATGGGGCACTTTTGACACACATAAACAAAATACCGGTAACACACACTCTTTTTCATATTGATATCAACACTGATGTCTCATGTGAAGAAAACACGAAATGTTTAGTAAGTAATCGTACACGAAAGAGGAAATAGTTTATTACAAAGCGTTACTTACTTCGCACACATAAATTAACATGGAATTGCCCTATTTCTCAATGTTAAGGCATCTATATTAGTGAATATAATATGAGAGTACTCTTTAATTAACTGTATACCTTTTCTACATCAGATATCACATCATCACCATCTGCTGCCATTTTTGCTTCTTGACTGCCAGCTAGCAGCCTCAGCCAAACTCGAGATACGTACAGAATTTCTGGCCAACTGTGGCAGTAAGCGAAGTTACAACCGAACAGTCCCGAAGAGAATTGAGACCGCCTCTTTTGAATTTCCACATCACCAAAAATTATTTCTTATTGCCAAGAAGGTTAGCAATCGGAGCGAATGTTTGATCTTGATACACATAAAATTTCGTAGAGTGATACATAGTATCATTTAAATCACGTTTTCTACGCCAGGTAGTGAATACAATGTAAATTTGCATCTCAAATCATCGTACATATAATGTATAACGAGTACGATAAATTCTACATGTCATAATTGACTTGTTAAACATTTTACGTGTTAAAAATCCACGTGCAAAATTGTATGAAAATGAAAAATATGACAAAGCATTCTATACATATTTTATCCATTACAGTAACGCTGTGTCCACCAACTAACGTAAATTCCAATAGATTGCAAGACACACTGCACCCAACGTTAAAGTAATTAGTAAAGTTAAAGTAATGCTAAAGTAAGTAATAGTTCTCTGTGGGACAAATTAAGTTTATGTTGCATACGTGGCAAACACATATCATCAAAGCTAGTGCCCTAGCTATAGATGATTTAAATCTATATGTTTCCGAGATCCGAACCAAGACGGGGCAGTCGAAATGTTCAATAATAAAAATCAAGTTACCTGACATTTCAAACATTTGATTTAATTAATTTTCTTACAAAAAAATTTACTATTTTATGGCTAATTACAGAGACATACAATAATCTATATCTGTGTTTAAATCGGCCATCGAAATATTTAGTAACGATCGTAACAGTAACAGGCATTAATATATATTGTAAATATGTTTCTGAACAATGACCAGATTTACCAATTTAATTAATAATTATTAATTTGCATTACCAGGATCATCTTTTACTCAAGACCCATTACATTCGATTTGGCAATCTTTGCAAACGCAGAGGGCTGGGGTCCTACTCTTGTCACGAATTTTTAACGTTTTCCTTATTCCCGTTTTATAAATAACTGTTTTTTTAATGTGTTGCGTATTTTCCGCAACACGTGTCTTATCCCTTTTTGGGCATTTATCTGGAGTAGCCTTCCGGTAATTTTTCTTGTCTTTTGTCGCGTCACGTCGCAGTCAGTCAAAGCCTTTTATCCCTTCGACCAGGTGCTCGGCGCCGTTAGTAACCGGAGTACCCCGACGCTATCATAAAAACATCTTCAAAAACGGCAATTACATGTTGGGTATAATTTACATTTTGTATTAACTCAATTCTGTTTATTAAGTTTAATTTCTATAGAGAAGGCAAACCAATTATCGTAGGAATACAATCTTTGTGTTTCGTATCGACAACAACAAAATCTAAAGTATTCTATTTTTAACTTGACACGTAATGTAACATTTTCCTTTAACCTATAATTTAGATCTACCATATGCACTAAATTTTGTTGATGCTTTTCCAAGACGGGATCGACAATACCAATACCTTATTAAGTTATTATTTATGTCATGTTGCACTGAGCACTGAATCTAATTTTGCATTCACAAAGTTATTATTTTCAATGAAAACTTAGTCGTAACATTCATTATCTACATTAATATCATTTGAAATGGCACCTATAAACAATGTATCATTAAATACACTCGATTGATAATTTTGCATAGAATTTACCTGTCTGATTCTGCATGCTTCAGCAAAACGATTCCAGCCACCATACTTGCCACACGCAGGGCAGTGTCGTATTTGTGGATTGTGTTACACATGCCGCATGGTTTTCGATTTTTCTATGATTGTTACTGTGTCGACTGGCGAACTTCTGCTTTGTTGACTATTCTGCCTTTCATCTGTCGGTTTGCTGCGGTTAGACATCTTCGTCTGTGAATTGGCGGGAAGTTTTGTTGTTTCTTTTACTTCCTGGGGTCTCGATCACGTGACGCCATCCTTATCCAATGTCTAATTGCGACGTTGCCAGCTCAGCTATTTGGCACATATATACATAAAGATTGAGATCGAGGTTCTTTTCATTGTGGAATGAGGTCTGTTCATGGTTTTCTTCACATAAAAAGGCACCACTTTGTTTAGAATCTTAAATGCCACAAATTATTCTATATTTGATGAAAATACGAGGGGTGTGGGCGAAAAAATTGATAACCCACAAAATGCTTTTACCTAGAACATTTGCTTCAAAGTTTAAAAACTGTATTGTAAATCGGTTTCCAAATTTATTTATAAAAAAATCGCTTTGGAAATTTAAAGATAATGCGTCTAAAAATGTATTAAATTGTGAAATACATTTTTCAAATTTTGTAATTTTTATGTGGATATCAACATTTTCCATTAGGACAATTTTTCATTTTCATATGTTGATAAGCAACAACTAACAATTTATGTGGTGGAAAAACAATACAAATACGAACATAATCTTTCAAAATTACATTATTTAGTACAAAATAATGACCAATGGATATCAAAGAGAAATGTTTGCAAAAGTTTTACATTATTCAACATCATCTTCAAAAGTGACTGTCTCATCAAGGTAAGGAAGTGAAGATGATTTACTTTGCCTTACATTTTTAGTGAAGTCTCCTTTGAAAAATTTGTTGTAATATTCAGTAATATGTTTCTGTGGTATGTAGGGATATAGAGATTTCACATCTTGTTTCTTCGATGGGTCAATTAAGCGAGGCTCGGCATACTTTTGTGGCAAATTGACGGAAGTGAATGCCACCTGATGACCTCTACGTGCAATATTAATTTCTTCCCAAATATAATTATTTTATGAGGTACATACTTCAAGAATATTAGGTTTTTCTTTTGAAACGAAATTTACTCACATCATTAAACCAAAATTTGTATTTGTGAGGTGTGTTCATCTTTTGTTGAATGCGTTTCAAATAACTGTAAGCAAAAAATTGAGTCTGCTTTATGTGAAATACTTTCAGAGGCTTTTTTCTGCAACATTTTTCGAAAACACTTAAGGAACAAATATCAAACTTACGTGTTTTCTAACAAAGTTCATTCCAAATCAATCCAAAGCCCTCGTCAGATGGGAACATGGTGTGGCCAAGAAGTGGAAAATAGGTTCTATCTCTTCAAATCGACCAGTTGTTTCTACACTCATCCAGCAGGCAATATTGCACCAATTCTCATTTTGGAAAGCGCAATTATCAGATGCAACCACAAGTTTCTTTAAACAAATATTATTCACCGTAAAATATTCATTGAGGCAACTTATAATCTCTTCTGATACTCTTCCTTATCTTCGTTTCACTTCACTAATGCGGATCATTTCCAATAATATAATATTAATATATTATTGTCATAATAAATAAGCAGTTTGAGTTTCATAGTCCTTTAACCCCCAAAGCCGAGAAAAAATTGTGCTTTCTTCTTTTACAACCTCATAATATTTTCTTGAACATTTTCAATCTGGCTCAATTCTTGCAGAGGGTTTCTCATCTTTCTTACCTTTTATACACTTCACCAGCATTCCTTTTCTTCTTAGTTTCGACAGTTAAGTTTTTTCTTGTTTCTCTTACAGGTAACGTGCATGCGCTACCCGTCACCGTACTATTTGCATTGGTGCTAACACTGCCGTTTGTCATATCCATTGTACTATTTTTCTCATTTTCTAAGGTAATAATTTTCTTTCTTTTTGTGGGGGAAAGACAAATTATCTGAAAACAAATACGATACTGTTAATGTTACAATTAGGATGTCATATGATATTTGTTTACTGTGTACTAAGATGGTTGAATACTACAATTTGTCATAAACACAAGTTAATTATTATTGTTTCTTTCGATCTGATTTGAAAAACTTGACAGCCCATTAATAAATAATACATTAAAAACCGTCAATTTGGCTAAAGCTTTGAACACTACAAGGATTGTAAACACTCATATTATTGAACAACTATGTTGCAAGCATTAGAGTAATTTACATTTGAAAAACTCACCTTACGTAAAGTTTTAAGGTTGGCAATGCCGAATAGTGTGGCCATTTTCTTTCGTGCTTGTCGGCGCTAACATCTTGGAAGAGCGAGTCACTCAAAACCGAGAAACTTCGAAAAGCCACCTTAAAACTGGCAGGTGTAATACTATCCGAAATTACCCCTGCGTCCGATGTTACCCTACTTTACAGTACAGTGTAATGTACTGTACAATACAAATGTACTGTACTGTACTATACAAAAATGTAATGTACTGCAATGCATTGTAATGTACTGTACTATACAAAAATGTTTTATTCAAATACCTACTATACTGCTAGTACCGTGAGCACAGCGATTGGTTGCAATACTTTAAAAACATTTCCTCACAATTTTCAGCCATAAATATCTGCATCGGTTTATGTATTGAAAGGCTGAGGAAACTGAAATTCTCTATCAATTTTCTTCGCAATTTTTTTTACACGGACGGCAATATTCTACAGTTTTACACTTCTTTACATGTACAACGTACTAAGCGTGCAAGCTTTTCTTAAAACAAATATTCCGATTGAGACCACGGCAAAAACTTTTGCAAAGCACTGGGAAACAAAAGGCAACTCGGACCCTCGTCATGGTCCCGTGTCTATATTAGCATTCTTTACCTTCGTTCGGAACCAGAAGAAAATTACGGTCCATGATTGGCGGACGTCAGAAAATGGACGACGCGGCAGATTCAAATAAAATACAGCAGAGCGTACCAAGGATATATTTGGTTTGACTTTTTTCGATCACCATGATCGATCACCACACAAACCATGATGTAACGAAAAGTATACCAATACTTTGTTCTTTCAGATAAAGCTTTTCACATAATATTTTCCCTACTTGAACCCCCGTTTTTACAACAAACTTTCTACAGATTGTTTGGGAATGAGCATTGGCCAATAAATCCATTTTTATTTCATTTTAATGAAATTAATTATTGATTAAAGTTTTATTTTTGATTAAAAATTGTGCTTAACGGAAAGATTCGTAATTTTATTTTATTTTCCTACAGGACAGTTGCCTTATATATATATATATATATTATATATATATATATATATATATTATATATATATATTGTTAAAATTTAAATAATATTTTTTTTTTATGAATAATAAATGTTTTATTTTGCAAGTAAAATAATTGTTTTCATTGTAAATTTACTTACTCTATTTCATTATTTGACTTCTTTCTTTGTCTTTGTTTTATTGCTGAACATATGACTTATGAGTAACTTATTTTTACTGGTGTACTAGCAATCATATTTTATACTTTGTATGTGAATATAACATTGTTTTTTAATTTTAATTTAACCAGTAATATTTTATTAGTTTATTTAAATATGTTTATTTTAATGTTGTAACCATTTATTGTAATTACATATAATTTTAGGGTAGAACATTATTTAAGTTTTAAGCAACTTATTTAAGTTTGATTTTTGGTATTCTTGAATCAGGCGATTTGAATAACTTATTCATTTTTTTAAAATTGTTTTATAACCCTTGTTTTGTACAATAAAGTTAATAATGTACTTGAAATGTGATCAGTGAATTATCACAATAATTCTAATGTGTCAACTACTCTGGGCTGTATGTTGTATGTCTTGATGAAGATATGTTGATGTTATGGCAGTAGGTTAGATATCTATGATATCGAGATAATAATTTTGTGAAAATTGTGGTATTTGAATTGTGACAGGTTATATTGTGAAATATTCCCAATATGTTATCGACCTCATTGGAGTTTATAATAGACTTCAATTTTTAATTCACTTGGCTAAATGTTAATTTGTGATGACAAAACTATTAAAAAGTGACAGTTGACATCAGAAATTCTTTTTAGCATCTGCTAGTTTTAAATCTAATTCCTTTTTTTTTTTTGTTCCTAGTTGACTCCTGTGAAATAGGATGTAAATAACTGTTGTACTGTTTATCTGGATACACTACATGATGTTACTGCAGTATTCATTGACAATGTTTTGGTAAAATATTTGATAGGAGTAAGTGTAATATAATACTTGTTATATGATAATATTTTTTTGTTGCTATTGAACAGTGTGTGTGTGTGTGTTACTTTTTGGAAAACCATTTTATGTGATTTTTTTAGCAGTATTTTTGCTGCTGTAGGCCACTACTATTCATTATTTTCATTACCTAGAGCAACATATTTTGATTTTGTTATTCTGAATATATGATTGAAATTGATATATTCATTTTGAATTATGGTGATCAATAGTATAATATTAAAACTAACAATATTGACAGAGAGCAAACAAACAAGATTTAAAATAACTGAATATTTGTGTAGTTTGTGTCTAGAATCAGTATCTCTCAATTCATTCGAGATAATAATAAAAAAATATGTCAAACTTATTTAAAACTTAAAATTTTTCTTTCCTTTATGTATATTTTTTGCTTATAATATTTTTACTTTACTTACTTTAATGTTTTACTTGCTAGTGCTTAGCATATCAGTGAATTTTGTAATTCTTCTAGACCTTTGAAATATTTGGTTTATTTCTGAAGTCGTAATGGCACTGTCAACGTTTCAACAATGCCTAATTGACCTTATCAGGTCTCATAACAGACCCTAATTATTTAGATTACACACATTAAATGAATTTAGTTAAAAGAAATGATTAAAAAACCAAATTTCGTCAACACGATAATTATATGTACGAGTATTTAAGTAATAAAGAAGATATAGAAGACTATTGGGTTTGCTAGATTGTATTAAATTGAATGTTTTAAAGCAGTAATACCAAAAAATAGAAATTTGTCAGCAATAATAAAATACACTTATGTAATGAGGATCTTATAAAAATCAGACATCTGAGGACACGAGTCAAATAGCGATGCAACAAATAATCCATAATTAGTATTACAGGAAGGAAAGTGGGACAGTCAGGTGGATTACATCCCTGGAGAAGGAAACTCTAAATAAGAACTAATTCATGCCATGAATCTTGAGGTTCATTGCAAATACCTTGGATATTTACAACGATCTAATGTTGATCGAAAATTACTAAATCTTACATTACCCGGTAATTTAATACTCGTCTAAGGAAAATTCTGAAAACTAAACTACGTGTTGGCAGGAAAATTAAAGCTATAAATACCTATGTAATCCGAGTGCTGACGAACAGGTTTGGTATTGTCAAATGGACCCAAACGGAACTGGATGCATTCAGTATAACCTGCAGGGTAATTACTCTGTACTAGATTTAGATGTCACCACCCTAAAAGCGCAGTTGAGAGATTCCACCTACCTATGTAGGTCTCTGGGAAGAAGAAATGTCGTAGATATTGTGTCTCCATCATCAACAATTGGAGAGACTGCGCCAGTACTTTAAATAAAAAGCTAATGGAAGTAAGATTCATCAGATTGTAGCTCACATTGAACGGAAAATCACACCATTCAATTTGACCGATGAAAAATGAATCTGCAAGCGCTAATGCAAGCAAACGAAATGGAAATCAACAACTTCATCGACTCTACCCACACCAGATAGAGGGAGAACTGATGGACCGTAAGACATCAATAAAATGACTTTGCTTGGGAGAACTTTCGCTGAAACAGAGGGTTTTATGGTAGCTATTCCGATCCAAGTTGTCCCAAATAAAAATTAGCGTAAATTTATTCTGAAATACACCAACGTTATTGATGCCAAATGTGGGCTATATGGAGAACATAGAGAAAACATACATCATATTATCAGTGGATGCAGCATTCTAGCGTCTGTGCAATAGTGAGGAAGTTCCTGAGCATTGACTCTTGTTTATGGAAATGGAGATGCATTTGTGGAAATAGGTTCAAATGTGATTATGATGCCGATAATAATAATAATAATAATATAATAATAATAATAATAATAATAATAAACAAATAAATAAGGGGAACTTTTGTTGGAAATAAGGAGCCCCATGCCCCTTGTTTTCTCTGGGCGCCCCTGCTCGCATAAGATAATCAGCAATCAAAATTAAAGTTTATGGAGGACTTTTACGGACATGACAAAGTATTGGCGTAGTGTTCATTACATCATGATATTTGTTTGCTGATCGAAGAACACACAATATCAAAACATAACCTAGGTACGTTTAGCTGTATTTTATTTGAATCTACCGCGTCAGTCATTTTCTGACGTCCACCAATCACGGACCGTAATTTTCTTCCGGTTCCGAATGAAAGTAGAGAATGCTAATGTGCGTCCTGACCAACGAGTTAAAATATTGTAACGAATATTGCGTCATCTGCCGGCACCACCACGAACAACCTGTACGCGCGGATTGCGTCAGTGGCCGGCGGCCCTCGAACTAGCTAGTCCCAGGGAGTTTTGGCGTTAATTGAAAAGTCCAGAAAAGTCTCTACGGCGCCCGCCGAGTATAAATACGCAGCGACCGGCGACTGCGACTTAAGTCTGAAGTGGAAGCTGAGCTGTGAAGTGTGTGCATCGCGGCGTTGTGTTAAGTGCGTTTATATTAAATTTATGGCTTTAACAGTGAATACAATATACTGGTAGATTCCTGTGATTTATCAATGTGAGAAGTCCTGACACATTTCCAGATATTACATCCACCCCATAAAATGCATGACTAATATTTACCTTCCAAACCTAGACCTTCAATTACATTAGTCATATGTCTGAACAGTTGAAGCTGCAGAACGAGAAAACAAGGTTAAAGGCTTTCCTTTACACTTTCTCTCATTATTGACATATCTTATGGCTATTACTATTTTATTTGAAGTATATGTTGTTTCATTTAACACTTTCTGCAAAAGATGTTAGGCTGTTTTCGTATTTTATAGAATCAGTGGCAACCGGTTGAAACAAGAAATTCTGTACAATTTTTTCATAGAATAGTGCCTGAATAAGTATACTTCTTTCTAATTTAATTTTTTGTCAAAACATAATCATAATAAACCAGGTATTTCAGCGATTCTACATACAATATCTTAGTACTTGACTATTCTTACTCATGACATCTAAGGAGATTCGCCTGTTTAAAAAAACAGTATAAATTAATATTTTAAAAATAAATTATTTTCTTTCATTGTTTACTGAATTAGCCAATATTTGATGGTCATTTAAAGCATGAATTCTTTGTAATCGAAATATTTTTACCGTGAATAATAACTTTAAATGATTAAAACTGTTTTATGTTTATCACAGTCTGGATTCTATTTAAATTACTGAAACCACAGTAATGGACGGAGTGACATCAGAAGACACGGCCTTTAATTGTTCAAATCGTTATAACCAGTTAAGCACTTTTGTAATGACTAGCATAGACGCACACTGTGTGAACAGGACAACTTCAGTTCGTGTTTAGTTCACTGAATGAACGTTCATTCTTTGCCACAAAATAACACAGGAGACACTCATTCGTTGCAACACACAATACTATAGCCCATATTGCGGTTATGTCACTGTATATTCTATAGCCCGCGTTGAGGTTGTGTCAGGTCTCTCTTAAATTCCGCCACGAACGTTGCGCTATCTGTCGTATAAAGTAACAAATATTAGGAGCTTCTCCCATGTCCTGAAAAGACTTACGTGGGCAAATCTGCTGACTTTCTATCCTTCCAACAAAGTATATTTTATCTCCGTTTTTTTATTTAACACAAAAAGCGTTAAAAACTTTGTGTGACGCATTATGGGTGTATAGAGATGTCCAGTTCGGCGGGAAAATGTACGGCAAGCTCTGGTGGGGACGGAAGTTTTGTAGAGCACTAGTTTTGGTTGTATGATGGGGTTGCTGAGATTTATGTTTCTAGTCACGTTTATTTACAATGATATTTGCTTACTTTCTGTTTGTTTACACTCTCGCTACACATCTCTTTCACATATTTGATTTAAAGAATCTCTATTCTATCAGACCTACCGCAAGTCACTACCTTTCATTTAGAACTAGTGGTGCTACAGAAGCGCGTACTTCCTCGCGATATTGTTGATAACTATGTAATATTATAATATTGCGATTTCTATCTTATAATTCAATTACCATTTGAAAAATTCTTAAACAAACGAAGCGTGAAAAACATATATTTTTTTAATTCATACGTTTTAACGAAAACAGCTTCCTGCCATTGAATTCACGTTCTACATACGTGTACCAACGAGGTGCGATGCGTATTTTAGCCGTAAATAAAATTATTAATTTATATTAATGCGAACGAACGGCGGCCGTCATTATCGCCTTCAGTTCTCAGTGCGACAACGTGTTGCAACAAGCAACAACGACTGATAATTCGTACGGGATACGCATTTTGCAAATCAGCATTGTTGATACCGCTGGAAAGAAAATAAAAATGGATAGAAAATGTAATAATTAAATAAATTATTATTATATTCATCAAAACAACTCAGTTTTTACGCGCATTACTTTTCATTCCGCAAAGACCGCAATTTGAAATAGGTTTTAAATTATATAAGATATAAATAAATATAAATAAAAGATACATTTGTAAACGTATAAAGTAAACGTAAAGCTTGAATGTAAGAAACGAACAAAGAAATATGAAATAATATACAAATTATAACTTACGAGGCATCCAACTGCCTGGAATTACGTTCACCAAGCACAGTAAATTCGGAGCAATTATGTTTGTCGCCAAATTACTCAAGAACACTGATATTTTCAAAAACTTCAACGTTCCCTTATTTGAAGATATGGTTTTGACGAACACATCTCATTAAGAAAATAGTGTATCTTCAAAATTGTAATTGAAGGAAGAATTATACTTTTTTAAATTTTCGAAAAATTACACATTTTAATGAACACGAAATCTGCACGTCTCTTAAGAGTCCTTTATGCTAGCTAAGGTCCAAATTTAAGCAAACAATTGTGTGCTGTTTTTACGAAAAAACGGTTTTACGAAAAAATTGCCTATATTTCACACAAATTTTCGCACAAAATACTTATGGTTTCGAAAAATTGAACAGGACATTATTTTTAGATGATTTTGATGAACACATTTCATTAAGAAAAAATGTTTATCTTCACAACTGTTGTACAAAGTCGCCGAAAAAATTTGAATTTTTTCAATTTTCAACGACCATGTGAACTGTACTCATCTCTTAAACGTCCTTCACACTATATGAAAACAAAATTTAATCAAAAAGGATCGAGCCATTTTTGAGAAAAACTTGTTTAAACAAAATTTAAAATTGCCTATATTTGACGCAAAATTACGCGAAAAGTACTCAAGTTTTCGAAAAATTGTACTTGACATTGAAAAATCTATCTTTAAGAAACAGATTTCATTAAAAAAATCTCTATCTTCATAACTGAAGAATCCGAAAAAATGTTGAACTATTGCAATTTTCGCAAAATCAGTTGTAAGCAAATATGACACCTACACCATTCTTTTAAACGTCCTTCACATTATCCACTAACAAAGTTTAATCAAAAACAAGGCAGCCATTTTTTTGAAAATTTTGAAAATGTCCTAGGGCTTCGTGGAAAGTACCCCGAAAAATTAAAATATCGATATTTAAAAATTTGTTGCTTTTACAATTGACGAAAATTTACCAAGCTCCTGAGTGGGGGTGTTGAGCGCTTTGCGCTTTCGGAGTAATCCTTCATTAATTCCAGCGCTTTTAATTTTGGAGTAATCTTCCGTTTGCACCATTAACGACAGTCCCTACAACGTATCAAGTTGATTTGGTCGTATTATTTATTATATTCCACAAAACAAAATCAATGTCGAATATAATAAAAAGTACGACCAAATCAACTAGATACCTTGTAGAGAATAATTTAAAATATAACGATAGAAATGTGATCGACCCAGCAACAGTGGCTGTGGATTTCTTGTAGTGAGCTGTGGATACTGACACTTGATGAACTTTAGAAAATAAAGGAAAATGAGAATGCCGGCCCCATGTGAATGAACAGCGACAGAAAGAACAGTCTTCTAGAACGGCCGCTTCGCTTCTACAACGGGCTACTTTACATAAAGGACTCATCAAGTGCACATTTTCAAACAAACTTAACATCAAATGAAAATAAATTCCCCGATCACAAATTATTCATTTAATTCCTTCACGAATAAACTGAACTGGTGTAGTTTTAATATCACACGAAATACACAAAAGTAAGTTCCGGATAGTTTCAGACGAGGGCAGAAAGACATTTGTGTTTCTATCAGAGTCCAATGCCGCGCCCGCCGCCGCCCTGCGGTGTAAGCCGGTGGCTCTATCTACGCGCGTTACACGGCAAAGACGCACGAGGCTTGGAGTTGAGCCATAGAGACGTGCAGACGTGCGTAAGAGTAAACTCAGTAAGAGAGCAGAGCTTGACACAGGTGGTGCTTGTAAGCGCACGAGACGCCAGAGAGGTCGTTCGACGGGCGCTCTTTGATTTCTTATAAATCGATATGGCTGCAACATACTGAATGATATTATGTGGGATTTTTTTTCTAAGATATTATACGATTTTTTCCGATTATCTGAGGAATATTCAATCTTGTAACCTAAGCACGAGTCATCACTGGTAAAGAGAGGGAAAGTATTGGAATCACCTCAATAATACGACCTCGAAGGTTGGTTAAGGTTCTTGAACTGTAACTCTGCACACACGCCAATATTAATGAATATTAGCGCTCTTCCAAAGATGATTAAGATTCGTGCAGTCGGAGAGCGGATACACGTAACGTGGTAGCTGAAAATCCAGTAGTCTGAATAGATGGATGTCCGAATAGATGGATATGTCAGGTATAACAACCAGGTTAGAAGCATTTGAGCTAAAACTTGGTAATTATGTCAGGATTAGGATCTAGTTGTGGCGATACGGAAAGCATTAAGATATTGTAATTTTTGGAGTACTTTACATGAAACCTTTGTGACATTTCCAAATTTTCTCGAAAATGGATGTAAAGTTATTCTTGAAATTTTTGTATCGAATACAAGAAAGTGCATTTATAAGTATGGCGGAGTTCCTACGTTCATTAAAAACTGAAATTTAGAAAATGGAAGAAAATATATTTGCCCCCAAAATGGGGCAGAGAATTTTCCTGTTAACAGTTCATTTCTAGAAAGGAATGAAGATATGTTATACACCCTGTATTGTCGTGTTGGCAACAATGAATAAGATAAAGTTCACTGGATTACTCCACAGCGTTTTCCATTGTTGTGGGAGACCTTCGTACAGTGCTTACATTTGAGCATCATGTCGCTTCGTGAATCGTAAGTACAGTTTTTATATTTATGATTATTTGAATCGTTTATTTTGATATCACACAATTTGGTGAAACATATTTGAAATATATTCTACATACAAAAGATTCTAGCTTATATATTAGCGACAAATTACAACAAAATAATGACGCCCCATTATAGGGGCAATGGGAACGAGAGGGTACATGGTTATATATATATATATATATATATATATATATATATATATATATATATATATATATATATATTGTTAGCAAGCATATTTTTGACATTTGCGTAAATACCAATATTTCAGAGCGTGATTATGTATTAAATTCGGATGTTTAAATCTACTTTCTATTGTAATTTTTTTTGATTGTCATATTATTCATTTCAGATTATCCGTAAACGAAATAATAAGTATATTAGAACGTGATGATTTCACAGAAGCTTCGGTTTATATCTCTGCTCCTGAGAACAATTTTCCAAGTGATGAAGACAGTGGCGAAGATGAAATAGAAGATGCTGATGTAAACCATCTAACTTGAAACCAGCTACGAGGCCTGGGAGAACTGCAGGCAACAACCATTACTTCCTCTGGAGTATGAGAAATTATTTTACCATCGCAAGAAGTAACACTCGTTGTTATGAACCAGAAGACCGTGTCTGAATTGACCACAGATGCAAAGAAGGCTAAAGTTCGAAACTGGGTAAAAACGGACATTGTACCTCTCCCAGAACGTACTTGGGAACAACCGGATTGGCTGCAACGTGAATGGTCTCCTATTGATCTGTTTGAATTATTTTATGATAGTGAAGTATTTGATTTGCTTGTTGAAATGAGAAAGAAGTACGCTGTTTTCAAAGGGCACACTAAATTTGATGTGTCGCATAGTGAAATTAAAACTTTTATTGCAATTTTGTTGCTCAGTGGGTATTGTGGTAATGCAAGGAACCGTCTCTACTGGGACACGGGAATTGACACACATCACCCAGGAGTAGCAAGAGCAATATCTATTAATAGGTTTGAAGAACTTCTGAGATATTTTCATGTCTCTGACAATAATAATTTAGTGAAAAGTGACAAATTCTCAAAAGTTCGACCTTTGTGGGCAATGATACATGAAAGATGGCTCACTTTCTTTCCCCAAGATGCGAACTTGTGCGTGGATGAAACCATGGTTCCGTACTACGGCCGTCATTCCACAAAGCAACACCTACATGGAAAACCAATACGTTTTGGTTTGAAGGTATGGTCCCTATGCACTTGATTGGGCCACCTTATACAAGTGGAACCGTATCAGGGAGCTTCTACTGGGAACGACATGCCAGATCTTGGTGTGGGTGGATCTGTTGTTATGGACTTCCTCCAAGAACTACCCGAGAAAAAAAGTACAGCTTATATATGGACAATTATTTTACTTCCATTCGTCTTCTAGAAGAACTAGGTAACATGGGACATGATGCAACTGGTACTATCAGGAACAATAGAGTCGAAAGAGCCCCTCTCATGGAGCCTTCTATTGAGCGAGAAGCTCTGGTGCAGTGAGGACCTCCTGCACCGACGAGTCTATTAGCTTGCGGAATTGCGCTATTAGCTTGCGGAATTACGCTATATAAAAGCCGTTTCTTTTCGCAGGACGTTCCGGGCGGTGGCAGCGCAGGTTGGCGCCTGTGTGGCTGAGGAAGACCGGAAGATCTTCCGACCTTTACCAGCGATAGAGGAGATCAAAACCGGACCACAACAGGAAAAGTCGGCGGAACACCAGGGATGTCGGCCAGGGACATCGGCGGTTCAATATGGACCCGAGAAGGAAGAAGGAGCGGGACCGCCATGAAGGATGTGGACCACAGCGGGATTACGTCGGCGGATGCTGATTTGGTAAGAACGATGCCAACTGCACCTGGGACGCAGGCGATGCCGCGCAACCTCTCCCACTCTCCCGGCCGGGACCGACGCCCATCCCACCCCACCCATGACTTCAATCCTGCTAAAAAGACCCGGAAAGCCCCTACCACTATAGAACCTCCCCCAATTCTAACCCAAAACCGATTCTCACCCATAGCCCCCCTGGCCCTGACCCAATACCCTCAGCTCCTCCAATCCCCCCCCAAACCCTACCCAAAGCTCAACATCCCAGCCAACCCCAACCCCGACACAGACAAACAAAAAATTGACGCTTTCAAAATTGACCTTCAATCCATCTTTTCGACTAACGATCTGACTAAACACCTCATGAAAACCACAAACAAGATGATGACGGTTAAATGTACTAGGACAGACTTACTTATTCAACCACTGACTGTAACATCCCATAACAAAATACGAGAAAGACTAGACCAAATCAGGACCGACCCAAGATTGAAAGCTCTATACTTTGTGACCATTAATTATCATTACAACAGATGTACAGAGGAAAGACGCGACAAACTAGTTATCAAAGGACTACCACCAAACTACGACTTAGACCTAATCAAAGACAGCCTAGACAAACAGAATATCAAGCACTTTTATCTATCTGAAATGAAAAAATGGGACGAGGACGGACAAATGACACCATTAAGAATCTATACTATTGAGGTACCCAGACATGAAATAACGACCATGAAAAGCAGACTACATTACATCGACTATTATAAAATTAACATTCAAGACTACAAGACAACCGACCGGGTACCCCAATGCAAAAACTGTCAGAGACTTTATCACACGAGAAATCACTGCCGACGACCAATAGTATGCGCCTACTGCACCCAATGCCATTCAACTGAATCCTGCCCCAATTTCCAAATACCAAACTTCCTGCCCAAATGCAACAACTGTCACCAACCCCACACAGCTTTCCACCCATCCTGCCCATACATAATAAAACCCCGCGAATCCAGCAAAAATCAAATTGAAAAATCCAATCCCCCAAACCCCCCAACATTCAGTTCCAGATCCTCCCCCCCCTCCGTCAACAAACCCAGACTAAAGACATAAAACCTTCTCACTCCTACAATCCTTCAACCTCAAAAAGATACTATCCAACCTAAAACCTATCCTCGACATCCTACGTGGCCCAGAGGACATCCTTACAAAAATCATCTCCGCAGGCATGAAGATTGTTGAAATCTTCTCTCCCTAAATGGCTCGCAAACCCCGCTTCCCCTCCCTCTCCTCATGGAACATCATACAAAACATTCCCAAATCAAGGCATAACCAGAAAAACCCTCTCCTTACCCAATTCCTCAAAGACACTCCTTACATTCCCCACCGCAATGACAGAACCCTATCCCCAAACGGAGGCACGGCCATTCTAATCCGAAAATCCATTCCTCACGCCCCCTACCAGCTACCCCCGACATCCACCCTTGAGTGCACAGCCATCCTAATAGGCACCCCAGCCACTCCAATCATCCTAATTTCCGCCTACAAAAAACCTAAAACCCCTCTTCCCACCTCTGATCTCAACATTTTACTGAACCTACCCTATTCCTTTATCCTGGCAGGGGACCTAAACAGTAAGTCAACGTCTTGGGGCTGTAAGACAAACACCACGACGGGACAGAAGCTTGAAACCTTTATTGACAACAATCCCACCATCCAATTGAACACCCCCCTAACCCACCCCAACCCCAGCCACAACCACTGACTGGAAATCCTACTCCCACAAAAAATCCAAACCCCCTCCGAAATCCAACCCCAGAACCCCCTCACCCATCAAATTATCAAAACCTACAAGAAACATATTACCTACTCCCAAAACCTCCACCCAATCCTTCCTGACGACATTATACTATTAATAAGACGGAAAAGACCGCTACAAAGACATTTCTACAAATACAGACGAGACGAAGACAAAAAGGAACTAAAACGGACCCAACACACCCTACAAAGACTACTAAAACAACACGAGACGAACAAATATGACAAACTTATTAATGACAAAGGCAGCCCCAACGCATTACATAAAGTCATCAAGGCTGTCGCGAAAACCCACCATCACATCCCACCCTTACCCACAAAATATCCTTACCTTTGATCCCCAACAGATTACAAACACCCTTGCCCAATCCCTGGCCGACCGCTTCCATCCCGTCAACATCCCACTCCCTGTACAGGTAATCGTCAAATATCAAAATACCCCCTCACTACCACCAAACAAACAACAAACTTGGACAACGACGGACGACGAGACAAAACATACAATAAACTCAATAGACAATAGTAAAGCCCCCGGACCCGATGGAGTTCTCCCTTCCCAACTTAAACACTTCCCACGAAACGGTATCCGCCTACTCACGCTAATCCTTAACTCCTGCCTAGAAATATCCTATTTCCCCACCGCCTGGAAGACCGCCCGCGTCTCCATGATTCCCAAACCCGGCAAGGACCATCGGCACCCAAACAACTTCCGCCCCATCAGCCTCCTGCCCATCCTTGGCAAAATCCTTGAAAAAACATCCTTCTCCGACTCACTCCTATCCTGGATCCCATAATCCTCCCAATTTGGTTTCCGCGAGGGTCGCTCTGCGGCCCTCCAATCCCTCCACCTGGCTATCTCTGTCGCCACTCCCCTCCAGATACCTAAAGAGATACTAGCAATCCTTACTGATCTCACCCAGGCTTTTGACACCGTATCCCACGAAATACTTCTGATGAAACTTCGCCCCTACGCCCCCAATCACCTATTTACCCTCATCAGAAGTTACCTATCCAATAGATCCTTCCATGTCCGCCACCTTTCCAAAACCTCTAAAACCTTTCCCATCCAAGCCGGCGTTCCACAGGGCGCCGTGCTCTCCCCGATTCTCTTCTCACTCTACATCAACGATATCCCACTAACCCCCGGTGTCAAAACCCTCCTTTACGCCGATGACCTAGCCTTCCTCGCTCCTGACCTACCCCTCCAAAACTCCCTACTACAAACACAAACTGCCCTGAACTCCTTTCTCCTCTGGGCTAACGAAAATCATATAACAATAAACCCCACCAAATCCCAAGCTATCCTCTTCTGCTACAAAAAATCCCCATCCACTCCCCCACCCCTCACCACAAACCAAATTCCTATCCCTTGGCAATCCCATGTAAAATACCTCGGTGTCACCTTCTCCCAAAAATTCCTATAGTCCCTCCATATCCAACACACCATCACCAAATGCAATAGAATCATTAATGCCCTCTACCCCCTCCTCTCAAACCAAAACCTAACCCCCAAAAAGCGAATCCTTATCTACTTCTCCTATATCCGATCCATCCTGACATATGCCCATCCCACATGGATTCCCCCCTCCAACACCCGAACGAGAACAGGGCCCATTTTCCGTCCTTCCATGTACACCCGTTTCAACGACATCCGCTCCAACCCCTCACATCCTTACCCACATCCACAACTCCGCAATCTCCACAATACAAAACGTCACCACCAACCCAACCTTCCAACCCCTAATAACCCCACACCTCCATATTCTCTCCAATCCTCCCAGACACTCCCGCAAAAAACATCCCCTCGATATCCTCCAACACCCACCCCCTATCACCTGAGCTGCTGTAGGCAAAGACGAAACACGTAGACAACAGACGGGCCATTGACAGAGACAGACAAAACCGACCAATGACGACGCCTACAACACTCATGTCACAAACCCCTACCTCCAATCCGCTCACCCTCTGTTTTCGGGAAAAAAGAAAAATAATAATAATAAAAAATAATAATAAAAAACAAAAAAAATTAATAAAAAAAGAAAAAAAGAAAAAAGAAAAAAATTAAAAAATTATATATATATATATATATATATATATATATATATATATATATATATTCTCCCCATCCCTATCCTTTCCCTATCCCTATTCCTACCTCTAGCCCAACACCCAAAAACTTCAACCACAAAACCAACCCTACATCATCCCCATCCAGCCTCCCAATCCCCGTCTCTGTACGGGGGACTGGAGGTGGGAACAGCAGCAGAGGAAAAACCCCGTCATCGCAGATAAACACCAGCTGAAGAGCCCCGTCAGGGGTAGGCAGCTGATCACCGATCACATCAGGGAGCGACTGGAGCCTTCTAAAATGAATAAGATGCTGAGAAGTGCGTATGATCAAGAGACAGACCAAGAAACACAAATCAGTTTTGTCCGCTACAACGATAGCAATATCGTAACTGTTGCCTCCAACAAAGTAGGAGTATCTTCTCTAGGAAAAGCTAAACGATGGTGTTTATCTGAGAAGAAGAAAATTGAAATTCTACAACCTGCTTGCATTTCTGCCTACAATTTGTATATGGGACGGGTGGATCGGTTTGACCAAAATGTCTCATGTTACAGAACAGCAATCAGAATGAAAAAGTGG
This sequence comes from Teleogryllus oceanicus, assembly GCA_964035755.1. Taxonomy (NCBI): domain Eukaryota; kingdom Metazoa; phylum Arthropoda; class Insecta; order Orthoptera; family Gryllidae; genus Teleogryllus; species Teleogryllus oceanicus. The sequence continues at coordinate 100,229,085 of CAXIVR010000001.1, forward strand.
TATTGGCAACTTTTGATGTTTCCCTTGAATGCATCCATACATCCGTGCATCCATGCATTTCAATTATACCGTCTCACACCTTCTGGAAAAAGCGTTAATCATTTAGATTACCTACAGTTTTTCAGGATAATAGTTCAGACATACTTAGGACAAAGCTTAGAGCGAAAAATAGGTAGATCGCCAAAGGTGGTAACAAAGAGGATACCAGAAAAAGTGAGACTGGATGGTCGTGATCATGTAATTGTCAAAAGTGAAACACAAGTCAGGTGTGGCGAATGCCATAAAAACACCATGAAGAAATGTAAAAAATGTAATGTCGGCTGCCATGCAAATTGCTTTGAGAAATTTCATTCATAAAAACATGTAGACCAGAACATAAGTTACTTCGTTTCTATCAGGGTCTACCGAACACTTCCCAAACATGCAATGCTCAAAACATTGTTAACATGTTTATCATCATTAAAAATTTTCTAATTTAAAGCTTAAATATATTTCTTAATTATTTAGTGCAATAAAATAAACATTTGCCCTTGAAAATAAGGTTTTCCTTCTAAAAACCCTGTACCTGTCTATCACCATTGCCCCATTTTTGGGGCAGGGCTCCTACACAATATGAAATGTCATATTAGTGAAAATACAAAAAATTCATATAAATTAGACAAAAACAAAAAGGGAAACTTCATGTCAGCATGAAATTAAAAAAAAAATTTTTTTGGGAATATATGGGTTAAGAAAGAAGCTCGAGCTTTCTACTCAACCAAATATCGTGATTCTTGCTTTAAATGAAAGGTAGTGTTTCCTCAGAAATCTTCTCGATTGCTATTATTTACCGGCTTTATACTACAAACACTAAATTTTAATAAAATCTTAAAATTTTATCTTATCTGGCGTCATTATTTTGTTCAAAGCGTCGTCGTTTGGATGCGTCAAGAACTTCAAAAAGGCCTGGGTCTACCTGGGTCTATAGTGAATATATTAAGATCGAAGATTGAGTTTTTTCTACTTGAAAGACCAATGATGTCACATCGCAATGTCCAGCGATTGTCTCACACGTGTACTTTCACAAAAAACCTTAGTGACCAGTGGCTGGAAATTAGTTTGCAGAACCCCCAGGTAATCGAAAAACATTTAATAATATATAAGGTAATATATATTCTTCTTTTAACGACAATCAACATTCAAGATATTGAAGCAATATCGATGTATGTGAAATCATTTTGAATCTAAAAATCGCCCAATTGGCGCTCTTTCCGGCGTCTAGTGCCCTTCCACGGGCACCACGCTCTTGTCTCTATTACTAAGTTTACTAATTTATTCTTTGGCCATACGCTTCAAAACGCGTTAATATGGGGCCTTCGGTGACTTAATTTTATGAATTTGACTTGTTAATGAAAGGACAAAGTTCGGTCAATTATTGACGTTATTGAACGCATTATTTATTATGTTCGGAGAATTTCTCTTCATTTGATATTAGGTTTATTGATTCAAAATGTATATAAGCAAAATATAAGCAATAAAAGCAAAAATAGTCAGAGATACACAAAGCTTTTAGATCCTGATAGAGGTATTCCAATTAGTTCTGAATTTTAACGTACGATTGTACGACATGCAAAAACTAATTTTTCTTAAGATACGTTATTTGTTTTTGACAATAATGTTTACGTACTACGACAATTGATTTCCCGTCTTGCAAAAACTCTAAAATAACTTAAGTGCTCAGTCAAATCAAAGCCAAAACCACGGCCGCGGAAGGTGCCCTGACACTGACACTACGCATAAAATACGGTAAGTAATGTTTCAATACACACTTTTATTTAACTTAGTCTTAATTCATTAACTTGAATTGCTTACATTTTATTACATATTAGTGTTTTGAATTTTAGAAATTACATTTCAGTCATTTATTTATTTATTTTACGTCAAAAAACAGTTAAAAACTGCCTATGACGTGCTATGGGGAAAAGTGAATTGTGTGCACATTTTTAAAATTCTGTGATCCCTACACTAAGTCATATACTACTTAAATTTTGAAGAAGAAGAAAAAGAAGAAGAAGAAAAAAAGCTCCCGTGTAATAAAATCTATTTTCAAGGATAAAAAGGCAATACATTTGGCTCTTATCCATGTTGTCCTTCGGAATAATACTTCCTGCCGCGACAACATGGAAACGATAATTTGAATAATTGTATTTCCCACTGAATTCTAGAAGGCGTGCCCAGAAAATGAAGTTACATTTATGTCCATAAGCAAAACAAGGGGCCATCTCAGCATTTGCTCAATGGATCAGGGAAACTGGACGCAAAACCTGATCGAGATGGGGGTCATTGACCCGAGGCGCAACCAGTCTGTTGGGGCACCAGCCGCAACTGTTAGTGATTATAATTTTGTGTGTAGGATTTCATTGCCCTAGTTTCCTACAAAATATATATACAGATATTGGTAAATACAAAACATGTCAATAACATTTTCAGGAACATGCTCGACTCGGTGTTCACAGTGAATGTATTGTTCCAGAAAGTGTAAAGCTCCGTCATTTCATTAGTTTTCGAGACTAGCTGCACAGAACACCACGAGCTATTCTCGGTCACAAAGCCGGTGGGCAACGGGAAGTCGAACAAAGAGACGGAAATTCCCAACTGCTTGTCGGACCCACGCCAAGGAAAAACCCCTGACGTCATGGAAGCGGCACGTCTCGTCTAGTGAAAGGGTGCGAAGGCCTACGTCACAGGGCGTTTAGTAGGTTGGCTGCAAGGGGGCGCAAGGTAACGGTTCGTGGACCAGATGAGACAGGTCACGTGACGCACAACCCGATGCGTGATTGGCGGGGAGCCACCGCATCATCATGACGGGAGGGGGAATGGCGCGTGCCATAAATAGGGAGATAGGAGCTTCCTCGGTCTTCTATTTCGAAAATTCTTCGGTGAGCGAGCTTCTGCTATATATGAAATTGAACGAGCGAGCTTCTTCAGTCGGAACTTACTCGCTTCTGGTTCGGCTTCTGTAAGTGTCGCGTCGCCGTATTGCTGCCGTGTGTCGCGGTCAGTGTCTCTGCTGAGGCGTTAGCCGCCGAAGACTGTTACAAGCGTGTACGTAAATGCGTGTACGCACGCAAGCGTGTCCGCCCCACCTGTGCGGACGCTAGGAGAAGCAACGGAAGACGGAGGGCGCCTTCCCTGAGACATCGCTCTCACCACGCCGCCACTTCAGCGAGTTACGAGGGAGACCCGGCGTCGACTGGAGTTGGCTGCGTGGGCGCTATTCCGACCCGTCGCTTCCACCGGAGACCACCACATACCTGCGCCGGTCATGGAGCATTTCGGGTGAGATCGCCAAATGGGGCAACCGCACACAAACATGTAAAAGGTGGAGAGAAAGACGGTCGAGAGAGAAAGAGAGAGAGAGAGAGAGAGAGAGAGAGAGAGAGAGAGAGAGAGAGAGAGTTACGTGAGGAGTAGATCGTAAGAGCGCAGTAAGCGTCAATTGTGATTTAGCAGTGATAATGATGTATGGGGCGTAAGTGTTTGTTTTGGGTTGGGACTAGAATAATTAAAGCCATATCTCGTATATAATCAGATCATTTAATGATAGAAAACCAGAATCCAGTACATGCATGTCTCCCGAATCCTCTGCCAGATACTATAAGTGGCTACGCAAGTAAGTTCTCACTACTACTGGCAGCCGGGCAAGCAGCCAGCCCACGTTGGACAGGGCAAAAGCTCACAATACTGAACTACAGGAAACAATGTTTTTAGGGTTTTCTGTTTTCCTTGCAGTATATAGACCTTTTCTAACTTTTCTACTGCGATATCTCACACATATGTAATTTTCGGCGTGGATCTTTTCTCTCGCATATTTTAGATATGTCCCAACTTTCCTAGCCATTTTTCCACTGGATGTGATTCTTGGGGCTTCGATGTTTCCTTTTTAATTTGTTGCGTCTTTGCAACACATGTCTTAACCCTTTTTTGGCATTTAGCGTACCTGAAATTATCCTCCTTGAAGTTTTTGACTCGTCACATCGCAGTCAGTGCCTTTAATCGCTTCGCCCAGTGGCTCGGCGCCGTTAGAAACCGGGGTTCACAGACGGTTACCCGTCCAGGAAATCGTGGTGCCTTGAGTTGCCTGCTGCCTTTCTTTCGTGTTAATATAAACTAATAATTTTATTTACTGATAAATACGCATCGTGTCTCATTGGTACATTTATGTAGAACGTGAATACACTGAATTCAATGGCAGAAAGCTATTTTCTTTTAAGCATTTGAATTTTAAAAATATATGTATTTTCATGCTTCGTTTATTTAAGAACTTTTCAAATGGTAATTGAAGTGTAAGACAGAAATTGTTACATTACAATATTACGCAGCTATTAACAATATTGCGAGAAAGTACGTGCTGTTGTAGCCCTACTAGATTAAATAAAATATAAGAATAACACAGGCTTTTAAATTGGAATTTAATAGTAAGTATTTTTTATAAAAAATTAATATTAGTTTTGTAAAAAAATAACTTAAATTATCTTTGTTTAAAAAATATTAATTTTAACAGAACATAACGAAAATCACTATGCAGTGTGCTTGCATTAAATAATTTAGTAATCTGTATTGCTCACAATATGTCTTTGATGCATAACTTATAAATACATAAATATAATATATTGTAGCTGCTGAGATTTTGTTTTATATTTTGAAATTGTGTAAAATAATAATTATGAAAATAAGTCTATGGTAAAGGGGAAAACCCTTTCTTTTTTAGGGTTAATTCGAGTTTTATAATTCACAAATTTAGGCATGAAACTGTTTACTTTCTAGGTAAATAACGTTTAAAAGCAATATAATTGCAAGATGATTTATATGGGATAATCACAGTAACGCTGAACATTATTCCACACGTTTTAAAATACTGAACTAAAGTTCACCAATTTATTGTATTAGCTCAGCGTAATAAAATTATTGTACGCTTAATTATTATTAAATTTCTTCTCAAAATAGAGAAAAAAATATTTTACAATATAAATTTGAAGATCCGAGAAATGAAATGTTTAAATAGATTTTTGTTTAAATTTGTCCCAACATTGGTGGGTGGGGTCAGCCCCGAATCCCGCCTCTGTTGAAAAATGTATGGAGAGGATCTCTTCATCTCCATCTTCCGGAGGCGCAACTTTCGCCGAAAATTTTCTAGCCATTTGATCGACCAAATCTACTACCGAACTTTGGCTCATTATAAAATGTCACACAATCAGGCTTGTTCTTTCCGCCACTGTCAACTTGCACATCGGGATGCATGGAGCTCAAAATCAGTTTACTCTGCAGGTTTGCTTGGTGTATTGTCAGACTGATGTCTACGTTCTTCGAAACTGCCGTATTATAAGATGCCTTTTTTAATTCTTTACAACTGCAGACACTTCCTTTCTAATTTTGTTTACTGTTCTGACGGTATGGAATTTTATTTTCGTCACTTAACAAGTGATAAAGACGTAAAAGTGTGGTTGCTTGTGGCATTCCTGCCTGTTTTCAAGTAAGGATGAACAAGTTTCATAACCACATGATCCGCAAAACGTTCGTATCCTGGCCGAAATTCTCCTATATTCTCTCTAACACAATTTTCGGAATGGAACAAGAAAGAGGAAAAATGAAAACAGTAATACCTAGGTCTTTCAGAATTTCAAGAGAGCTAAGTGCCCTCTGTAAGTTAAAAATATTGATAATTACGTTTACGATCCTTGTATTTACAATCAGAAGTCGAAATAGTCGCATGCCACTTCTTCCATTCTTTCTTCACCAAGATAAGATTCAACATTAGAAGACTCTTCGACATCTCCCCAGGAAGACCCCGTTTCTACTGACCCTTCCAAATCTCCTTTCTCTCGTTATCTTAACTTATCTCTCGTAACAGACACGATGTCTTGTTATTACAACGACATTCTTGCAGCGGTTCGCTAAAAGGAATGACAGCGTGATTCGATCGGTCGGTTTTGTAAGATGCTAATGTCAAGAAACGGAAGGGCGGTGGTTGTCGGAAACAATTACGACATAAAAGAAAAGGAAATCAAGATAAAATTATAATTGACACCAAAGATGCAATTATCTCTCCTACGTTATCAACAAAGTAAAGTCAAAGAAGCATTCAGAACTGATAGAGACGGGAATTTGCACACTGATTATCCAGATGCACGAAAGGAGCGGCATATTCACAATGAGCCAGAAATGGCACGTTGGCGGTTCTAGGTAGAACATGATTTTTCTCCGACACTAAAAACCACTTTGTGTTGAAAGTTTTTCTAGACATTACATCTGTAAAATGAGGAAAAGTCAGCGACGCACAGTGCTCTCCAATAAAATGTCCAATAGATGAAAAAATGGAATGGGACAAAAATGGCACGTCAGCAGTTTGTTTTAAATAGGTCATTGCAAACAATTAAAAATATGAATAGTTTTTCTTTGATAAAATAACATTTACTAATGAACTAATATTTCGCACAAACGCTCTATGTGAGCATATAAATACAACTAATACGGGAATCGATAGAAAATGTAGTAGTATCTATACCCTCCTATTTGGTCTAGATCAGAGAGCCGCTAAGAATGAAATCTTTGAAATGGCTCTGCTTAAATTACTTCTTGTCCAGTTTCACAAGCAAAACTGTAAAGGAGTCGGCCAGTTTATCGCCGCGACCGATAAACCGCTAAGAAAAAGTGAACCTGACGTTGCATCACATGGGGCGTGAAGTAGGAGGAGTATTGTGTCGATAGACAAATAAAGCGTTTCTGTTTCTCGATATCATCATATTATGAAAATGCCCATTATTCATTAATACTCGAGGAAGAATTTATTTTTCCCCTTACAAATATAGTTAGCATTGAACCTTATGGGAATACAAGTCACGTTATCAGAAAGTGAGTTACACAGCAACTCTGCCATCCTGAATTCAGGCGATAAGGCGTGTCTGGCGGAAAATGCCCAGGGCTTGCTATACTAAACATAAACACGATAGCAACGCGCTTGCCTTCTTAGGAATATTCTTTATGAATATTCCATGGACAATGGAAGGTCCCTTAAGAAGAAATATGAAATGAAAGAAATAGTTTTGCAGAAGGAAAAATTATGCTGAATAACACACAAAATTGTTTTCCAAAACGAAGCACGCACACTGCTCGAGAACAACAAATAAAATACTTTCGTTTAACACAAAATTTTTCACATGATTTTGTGAAATGTGAGCGGGTATTCGATACGCCAGGATAAACCCCAATAAAATTAGCAAGGGAAGACAGGGGCTAATTGGTCACCAGAGTTAACGGCCCCAGGTTGTGTGCAGATTTACCAGCTTGGAAAACTTGGCTTGGTGTAAATATCTCATCAGATAACATCCCTTTCGAAGCGTTATTCATTAATGTCAACACTAGTAGTACTTATTACGTCAAATGGTTTTGCGGGGGTGAAAAGATAACACTAGGGAACAAAAAAATGTCATACCTCCAGGATGAAAGTGGGTGATTTCAAAGGAAACGGTCACGCTGATTTCGAAAATCATTACAAAACGTTTCTATCACGTAGGGTTCAAAAGATATTAACATATTTAGAATTTGAAATAAAGAAAATCTTATATTAATTTCCGCATTTTCACTCCAGTTATATAGCTACAATATTTTATGAGCATAGATCATGTGAGGAAAGAACAAATTAAAAATGAAATACGCATATTCGTGCAATAATATTGAAACATTTTGGAAGGAGAAATTCTTATTGCATTGCTTAAAAATGCTTCGCGCTTTGTGGCTTACTCTCTCTGACAAGAAACCAGCAATAATCTCCCATCGTTGCTGGATCCTTATGGCCTTGGTATCTCTTCTCCATTGTAGCAATATCTTCATGAAACTGTTCACCATGTTCATCACTAATATCACTCAAATTCGGGGGGGGGGATGAAGATGGGAGTGAAAAAAATAAATTTTCAGAGACATTCTACATCTCATATTTTTGTAGATTTCTAACCAATCTGTGACCAATGTTTTATAATTGTCTTCTTTCTTTGTCCAGAGAAATGCGTACACAACTCTCATAAAAGATTGCCAACAAGCTGCTAACTCAATGCCTCGCAATTTTTCTTCCAATATTTCACCCAACATGAGTTTTATGATTTGCAGTCCCATGAAAATTCCTTCCTTCGTTTTTGCATTACTCATCCGTGGAATTATTTCACTACTTTGAAACTATGTTTTGAAGAATATACAAACAATTGCCATTCATCTGGATTATAGAGAACACAATTCACCATTAACCCCATAATGTCTGCACAAAAACAATGACAATGATTTGAGTTTTCCATACAACCACAAGCTACAAGTTTGTTGTAAAGGTGACACGACACTGGTGAGCAGCCCAGGGTTTGTCCAGATCACGACAGTCAACGTATAAAGAATACGCAAGTTTTGTAATTTCATATTTTTTCTTTGAAGTGTTTCTTTGGGTTTAAATCTTCCACAAACGTAACAGAAGTTATCGGGTTGATTCGCTCACTTTCAATGTGAAATGACGCTTTGAATTTTATCAGACTGGTTCAATTCAATAGATTAAGAGGCGAATTTCTCGTTATAAAACGCACAGAACTGTAATGTATTGATGTATTTGAGGGACGCGGAATTCAGACTCTAACTTCACGCGCACTGCGAGTACAGTTTCGCATGACACCGACTGACTCAAAATCTGTTACCCCAACATTTGGATACTTGCGATAAGATAAGGGACTAAAATAATTCCTTTCGGTGACTGATGCGCAGTAGGAAATTTAAGGGTGCAGGTGACTTTATTTTCAAAGCATCCACTAAGACCTACCCGTAATTGAGCGCAACTAACCAGACGCAAGAATAAAGACTGGAATCTTCGAATCCAGAAGGTTAAAAAAAATTACAAAACAACACAAAAGCCTAATTTTGTTGATAACTCATGAATGTGGCATAAATGAACTGAACAAATGTTTTATTTTTAAATAGCTTTTATGCGTATTAATTCTACAGATCTTACACGTGCAATTGAAATGTATTTACATTAATAGCAAAATATGGTATGTTTAAAAACGGTGACGTGATATGACGTTTTTAATGCGATATTCGTAATTTACGTATAAAATTGAGTAGGTTTCGTACTCTCCCTTCCTAGAGGTAACAATCTTGTTCCCTGGTGTTGACTTTCCTAGCTTCACTATGCAGATGCTTTGTTGAGTTCTCCTTTTATTATTGGGGTAGGAATAGAGGTCAGGGTATGGGTTATTATTTTTTTAGGAATACCAAAACTTCAAATTTGCAGTTTGCCGATGCAAATAAGTTTTCTACAACTCGGGGACGAAAATGTCATTTTTTAAATGTTACTATCTTCGTTTTGTTAGTACTTTTATTCATCATTCAACTATTTATTAAAAGGTGGGGGGAGAGTACAGAGCCCAAGAAAACGTGCGCAGTTTGCACTTCTCCCCCATATGGCGCATTCAGTCTTTACTGATCTTTAATAAAACAAATCACATTAAGCTGTTGCGTTATCAAAATTTTTGGTCAACTAAAATTTTCAGATAACTAAATTAAAAATTTGAAGTGTTCTGAACACAACTGTCAGACTATCATGAAACATTTCAATTTCATGAATATACATAAAATCAATAATGAGATACGTTTCTGCCGTGGTCACCAAACGTTCGGGATAAATATTTCCATTTTATGTAAATTCATGAAATTGAAATGTTTCGATAGTCTGACAGTTGTGTTCAGAACTCTTCAAACTTATTAATACTCGTACATTTATTTACAGGATGCGGAACATCATATTACGTACAAGGGCCATTCAAGAATTAAAGAGACAAATTGGTCTGGAGAAATGAAGGTTTATTTTTGCAAAACAGAACTTGTCCTACTTTTCAATGTAATTCTCACCAATATGTATGCAATTGTCCCAGTGGGTTATCGGCTTTTTTATAGCTGCAAAGAACTTTTTATCTTCGTGTTTGAACCAATTTCCCACAATTCTTTTGACATCCTCGTTATCCTGCAACGTCTTCCCACGTAATGCCTCCTTCAGTGGACCAAACAAATGGAAATCAGATGGTGCTAAATCCGGGTTGTAAGGGGGATGAGGCAGTACTTTGTTACCCCTTTTATCGATGGTTTCACGTGCTTGTTGAGCAGTGTGGACGTGCGTTGTCTGGATGAAGAATCACATCTCTCTCTCATGGCTGGCTTCACCTTGTTCAAAAGCATATCTGAGTAGTAGTTATTTATCACTCACTTGTAAAAATTCCCACAGTTCATACAACTTCCATCATTCACTAGTCATTTTTGGCTCATATTGGTTTTTCACGTACAGTAAGTTAAAAAAGAATCACAGAACAACCAATGTGGAATTTTCAAGTGGACTCGCGATCGTTCAGTCTAATTTTGAGGTAATGAACTCAACAGTGATGATCGTCCAATGGTCAGGGCTCATCTTCGTGATGCCAGCTTTAAAGTCCTAAAATTATCAAACTTGTTTTACCAAGTGTTTTTTCTCCAGACCAATTTGTCTCTTCAATTTATTGAATGACCTACGTATTTTAGTTAATGTACGTACTTTAGACTGAACTATAATGTGTTACAAAGTTCGTTTTGAAACTCTTTCGAAATATATGTCTGTGCAGCATATTCAAAGGCCAAGACGATTGATATATTTTGGTTTTTCGCCTAGTACATATGTAGTAGAAAGTAATGCAATGCTGCGGCGGAATCGGCGATTTTTGAACAGAAAATTCTTAGTTTTGGGCCCGAAAAATAAATTTATACGTAGGAAATGACTTCCTTTCACAAGTTGCGTAGTCAGAATCCACGTTTTGTTGGTCCTTGAAACCGAAAAATTAGTTGTCGGGAAAACGTGTAGTCCTATGAAGCCAACGGTAATAGAGCGTAAACCGTTCAGACGATTTGCTCGTAAATGGATCGATCGCTCCCCATCGATCTGGAGGAACTCAAGGTTCTGTCAGTTTCAAACAAATATTTTGATTTTGGAAGAACGTCCGTAAAGTCTTACCATTTTTGTAATTTTCACAAACATTACTCTAAATTGTTTGATTAATCTGTCATCGGACATCGTAAGGAACACAGAAAAATGGCGCAAGTCTAATTTTCATTGAAAGCTGTTCAGTTTCGAAAATTGCAAAATTTCAATTTTTTCAGCATTTTCCTACATCTACAATATTAAAAATAGATTTTTTTTCCTTAACGAAATCTGCTATTGGTAGTAGTAAATTGAGTAGTTTTTGCATAATTTGGCGTTAAATATAGGCAATTTTTAAACATTTTTTCCTCGAATGGAGCAAAATGGAGGGGGAAAAAAGAAGAAAAAAAAAGATGGGCTCTAGTTCTATTTTCTGTGAATTCTGTATTTTCAAGTGTTGCAAAAAATTAACATTGCAAAAGTACAATATTGATGAAAGAAATTTTTATCTTGATAAAATCTGTTCTAAAAAAAAATCTTTAAAAGGACATGTGCAACTTTTTGAAAATATGACTAATGTAATTTTTGCTTTAAATTAATGCATTTTTTTAATTCTAAAAATCAGGTTCAATTTTTTTTTCAACAGATTAAGCAATACACTGAATTTATGAAAATTTGAATGTAAAAAGTAATGCAACAAAATGTGTGGTTGTAGACTATTAGTTTACAAAATAGATACAAATATATTAATTTGGTTAAAAGGTCTCACACGCAATTGGGATATGACAATTTGGCTCATTCCATTTTACCTATATGAACAAACACAGATGTAAGCCCCGATCCAGCAGATCCTTTATTACTCAGCGAACAATCATTTATTGTTCGCTGAGTAATAAAGAATTGCATTTTCTGCAGTATTTTTTTAAACAATGGATTGTCACAATCTAAAAGGTAAATTTCAATCAAGAAAGTGGAGCTTTTCCTTTGCTATTGCTTAGATGTATTTTTAATTAAAATTAAAAATAATTGCATAATTAATATTTACATTTCATGGCAGGGTTCTTTGGATAAATTTCATTTTTTCCAATCTCTGATCTAGATCTAATATTATCCATGCCTTGTAACAGCAGGCAACTGCTTCTGATCAAATTCCTGGCAAGATGCTGCTTCTGTCTTTCCCTTCCTGCTTCTCCCATCTGACTCACACAATTAACAAACATTAGTTGCTTCATCTTTTCCCTAATGCATGGAAGCTTGGATTAACAATTCCCATCCTTAAGCTTGTTGGTTCTTCTATCTTCTTACAACTTCAAACAATTAACCAAATTCTTCTTACATCAAAGATCTTGGAGAATACTGATAAGAGGAATTTCAAGAACTTATCAGGAAATATTTAATGCTTCTCAACGTGGCTTTCATGGACCTAGCATCCAGGTCTCTTTTCTTTTGAAGTAGGTCTTGTCAGCCATTGATCATGCCTTGGGTCACAAAACTTTGCTTGCCTTTTCCAATGCCTTCCATTCTTTGAATCACACTAGTCTCTTGCACACATTTCAAAAACATAACATTTTGTCCTTCATTTTATCTGTGGGTAAATTGGTTTGCCTGTGGCCTTGAAGCACTAGTCACGTAAGATTGTGCTCTCTGCTTATTTATGTATCTGATGTGCCAAGTGTTTCTATTCATTCCTGTAGCATGGCTTATCTTTACAACCCCCAATACATCCCACTAATGCTTCAGAGGCAGCTGTTAAAATGAACCAAAATCTGGCTCAGGTTCAGTCAAGGAGAAATTAATCGATTTTAAATTTTATAAAAACTCTGTTAACCAGTAGCACAATAATATTTATCTTCATAAACAATTTGCCATAAAAAAAGGAAATTTAATCCTTGCTTATATTAAATGTACTTATAAAAACTATTACAAATGTAATAGTAGTCTATGTTGCATTGTGATCAAGCAGTAAGAAGATTAATATTTTTTTAATTAATTATAATGTAAGTATGATTTTAAACCATAAAATACTGACAAATTAACCATCAATTATTCCCTTTTCAGATCATTGCTTTTACACATTTATAGAAAAAAACAACAAAAAAACAATGGAAGTACAATGCCAGAAAATAACAATGCACTAATTTATTTTGAAAGTTGCAATAGGTAAACCATACTTATTTTTATTATGAAATTGTTTCTCATAAATTAATTCCTTTAATAATACTTATAGAATTAACATATTATAATCAAGATATAACATTGAATTTATTATATATGTATAAAGTATCATACCATAATATATTTCACACAAAAATGTTTAAATTACAAATTAATAGTAAATCGTGTATCCTTAGGGGTTGTTGGTAGAATGAAAGTTATCGTGAAACTATCGAGTGAAAAAGAACAAGTGTATCAGGTACAATAATTAAAAATATCAATAGGTCCCATAGCAACCCATTTTATTGTTGCTCTGATTCTTGAAATGGTAAAAAAAAAAAAAAAAAAAACTTTTGGTTCTTGACTTTCATAACTGCCGTTAAAGATTTTTCAAGAATGCACAAGTGTGATTTACAAGACAAAAATATGGCAAATTTCACAAGAAATTTTGTTTTATTAACATTTTCAAAACAAATCCACATTTAATACAATATTCAATTTAGCTCAGGGTATTCATCGTTTTGATTCCAAAGTGAGAGCAAAACTTAATGTTATTCTGTCACAATGGTTATATTCAATACAGTTGGGCACGGAAGACTGAAAAAAGAGAACTCACATCATGGCATAAATGCCTATGCTATAACTCAGTACAAAAGTTCAGCATTTATATTAAGTTTTCTAATACATAAATGGCAAAATACCAGCAGTAAGAATGAATGCACATTACAAGTAGTTTTAAGATGAAAGGTAGTTGCCTGTTACAATGGTTTATGACAAAATTTATAACTGTATTATTTTAATAAACTCAAACATTCAGGAAATTAGAACAGGAAATGTATATGGACAGAGTGTAGAAATAAGTAGTAACAGACACATATTGCTAACTGTAAATACAAATGCTCTGTTGGAATAGATGCATTTTCGCCATAGCAGCATCTTTGGAAGTTTGCTCATGTGAGTTGTAGATATCCATAAAAACTACCTTAATCCAAGAAAAAGGAAAGTTTCATACCATGCTTTGTATGAAAAAAAGGAAAAAGGTTAAAATGATGCACAGTATTCATTAAAGTATATCAGATATTTATACATTGGATAAAAAAATAACTTCCCATCTTCACTTCAGGACACAAAATTAGCTCCTTCGTAAGATACAAATCTCTCATTGCAGCATTTTTTTTCTTTGAAATTTACACATTTTGTACACAAAAATCAGATCCCCAAAAAGATCCAGGACAAATGAAGCATTTGGCAGAAAGCAATCTATACAATAATAAATCATGCTGAGGCAAATAATATTTAGTATTCCTTGAATACAGAGAATATGAAAATGGGATCAACTACATATTCCCACCAACATGTTTCACACTTCTTTCCCTACAATATGAAGGGAAACCCCACTCATCATTCATTACAAAGGTCTATGGCTTGAGTTTCAAAAAAATCATTTGGTTCCTTATAACTGAATTCAGTTTCATAAGATAGATACATAAATACAGACTTACATGATTATAATTAATTAGAGGCACCTGGACGTTTTAGTTGATACCAATTTGTCAGGAGCATCCCTGCATACATGTAACTCTTAAAAATATGAAATTCTATTTGTAATATTAGCAGAGTAGAAGAATCTTCAAAAGAAGTTCATGCATATTTTTTTCAGAATATTTTATGAATAAAGTAAAATATAGTTCATAATCAAATAAAATAATATATAAAATACAAACACACTCAATAACATCTACATAAATGACAGTGCCTTGGTCGATATTAAAAAATCGAGGAAAATGAACTGAATGTGAGCCTATGAAAACAGTCCTGATACTTTTCAGAAACAGGATGCTCACAAAGACCTAACACCGTGACAATACATGCCTACACAAACAACTCCAGCCAGAAACTGTATGGTATTTAAAAGCTAGAGCATGTCAGGAAAGTGTATATTATGCACATGAATCAACACAGTACTGATTCCACAATGAATGGAGATTTAAAGATTAGGCTGTAGCAACAGCTGATACCTAAATATCATTTCAGTTGAAGTATTCATTTCAGAAAATCAATGAAGATGCATCGGGTCAGTTAGCAACTCTAACTTCGTCATTTACAACAGCCCCTTTCTTCTTCTTCTTGACCATGAAAATAAAAGAAAAAGGAATTAGTACTTTCAAAGAAAATAATTTACGTATCTTATAAAATTCAGTAAAACATGTAATTCTTCTGATGTTTAGACTGAGTGAAGAGAAAACATGAAAACTAAGTGGGAATCAGGAAAGAAATAGAATAACTATGTGAGAATAAGTAAAGGCAGGCATGAGCAAACATTGAAAGTTGATGAACTGATGATTTTTCTGTAATGATTCACCTAAGGTAAAAATTTGCAGATAATAACAGATACAAAGGTAAAAGAGAAAGGGTAGAAAAATAAAAATGCTGAACAGTGAAACGTAAGGGAACCAAGAACTGAAATTTAGAGGATTGAAGACTCTTTCTGGGAATTTGAAATGTAAAAAGTTCAGCACCTGCCTTTCACATTCAAATGAATTTCGAGATGACTTTGAGAAAGAAAGAAAAAAGAAAAAAGAGAAAAGAAAAAAAAGAAAGAAAGAAAAAAGAGGAAAATGAAAAAAAAAAGAGAAAAAGAAAAGTAAAAAGAGAAAAAAGGAAGGAAAGAAAAAGAAAAAAGGAAAAAGAAAGAGAAAAAAGGAAGGAAAAAGAAAAAGAGAAAAAGAAGGAAAAAGAAAAAGAGGAAAAAAGGAAGGAAAAAGAAAAAGAGAAAAAAGGAAGAAAAAATAAAGAGAAAAAGGAAGGAAAAAGAAAAAGAGAAAAAAAGAAAGAAAAAGAAAAAGAGAAAAGGGCAGAAAAAAGTAAAAAAAGAAAAAAAAGAGAAAAAAGAAAAAAGAGAAAAGAAAAAGAGAAAAAGAAGAAAGAAAAAGAGAAAAAGAAGAGAAAAAGAAGAAAGAGAAAGAGAAGAGAAGAAAAAGGAAAGAAAGAATAAAAAAATGGGAATGCACTGAATGAGAGGCTATATGCTAAATGAAAATTAAATTATACCAACAGGAGATGGATATATACGTAAGTTTGCATACGATTATGATGCTGGTATCAAATCAAAGATTAATTTTTTAAACAATTGGACAACATTACTCACAGACCCATTATAGGTCATAAAAAGAAGGGAAATAATCTTGATATGACCTGCAAGGAGTGGAACTGAAAAGTGAGTAAGTGACTGGAAGGCAGAGAGAAAGGGTAATTAATTATAATAGAACATAAATATTACATCTCTCTGAATAAATATACTTGACCATCCCAAATGATGTTATCTAGCATTTGGACATTCATTGTAATTCATTGATTCAACCATCACGAAGCCTATGTTCGATTATTACATTTTAGAAATTCAATATCAACTACAGAGGTTGGTATATATATAGATAAGACAACTTTAGAATTCAATCACTACTTAAGAGGAGAAATGCTAATTCAATATCAAAGACACTTCATGAAAAGTTGGAAAGAAATTGGAACCATTGATGTTAGTACTGGAAACAATGAGGATGCATTTGCTAAGGATTTCATAGTGTTTTCTATAAATTTAGAGTGGCAAAAAATATAGCAGAAAACCAAGAGGTGAATTTTTTATTAATATATTGTTCAAGAATATATTCTTAATAATAATTCTTGATAAATATATTCTTCAAGAAACTGCAGTGGAAGCTATAAAATTTGAAGAAAAATTAATTAAAAAACAGTCGTAGATGCAACTATTACAACTGCTCACTCATAACTTTTCTGTTGTAACACACTTTTTAGACAAAATTATTCCATAAAAATAAATGACAATCTTGGTTCATGAAATAGCGATGCATCAGCTACTAATTGGCAATTAGTACAATGTCAGAGATGAAGACTTATTCTATATAATTAAAATAAAAAGATTGAACTGATTTTTCAAGTGACAAAAGTGTTACAGAAAAGCAACAATATACAATATCAAAAATATGAAACTTAAAACTGCATAGAGGCCAAGTAAAATATAGAAAAACAATATGACCCTTATCCCTAAAATCAAATGATATATTTCACTCTACTGCAGAGAGGAAATGAAAGTTTGAAAGCGAGGACTCATCACTGCTAATCACTTCCTGTTGTCGACTAGCATCGAAGTCCACACAGAGTAGGACATATTCCAGGGGTTGGTCTGCCTTGCATGGAGGAGGAGAAGGAGGAGAGTGAGGTGGAGAGGGAGGGGGAGAGGTTGACTTAACTGGAGAAAACATGGTGTATGGAGCGTTTCAGAAAAGTCTTCAAATCTGATATGGTGACAGAGGAAATGTTAATATCAGACTAAGTCACTGATTTTACAGCCTATTCACCTAATTCACTTGTAGAAATGCAGAAACAGTGTGGAGAATACTGTTAAGGGGTCTAAGAGTGGAGGAAGCTGCTGATCCATATACTACCCTTGTAATCCAGAACTGAAGAGATGAGTGCTCTATGTAACTGTAATAGACAAAGGCGGTCAGCTACCCAGGAGGTATTAATCAGCATCCGTAGAAGATTTAAGGGCAAGACAAATCTGGTTAGCAGTGTATCGATGTGGGTAGGCCACATGAGGGTCTGATAAAACGTCAGTAAGAGGAATTTGGTGGATTCAGGAAAGGGAGCTAATGGACACACAGGAGAAGATCTGGATTATTACACATGTGGTATATCCTGTAGAGGTTCATAGCAATAGAATTCATAGTAGAAAAGTTGAAGCCAGTGGAAATGATACATTAGTGTTAAGGATCAGTTGGCATTGCCTTTGGAAAACACTGATGCTACTAGATGAACAAAAGATTGGAAAATCATTAAAATGTGTTTCAGGTTCTCTCGTGGCTGCTGCTGTACCATTAATGTCAATGGCAAACAGAGTGACACTCAGTATCGACACATGATGGATTCAGTTTTCTAGGAGGCTAAACAGCTCATCAACAATGCAAATATGGAAAGATCTTTTCAAAATAAGGTTTTTGAGGAATAAAGGCAGCTTGCAGTAATCTTTAAGAGTGCAGGGTTTACTGAATGCTGTGCTTACAAGTGGTGGTGTAGGCCTTTTCTATGTCAAATACTACGGCCACAAAGGGTTGCTTCATAATAAATGAGGTAGATTACTATGGCCAATGCAACAAGTGGATCTACACCAGCTCATACTTTCTCAATTTATTTGTAACGGATCTGCAATATTATACTACTATAGTACATGAACCTGTGAAAGTGTTTTCAACCAGCAAAAATTTGTTTTCATGCTAAGACTAACTCAGATCCCATGAGTACATCCCCCATGCACTTTACCACTACACCATTCAGTTGCTCTGACTTATTCACTACAATGCTCACTGCAAAGCACTCATGGCTGATGCTTAAAAATACAATAAGTCTCTTCCAATATTTACAACACACAATTCTCAAAAATTCATGGAGTTCAATGAAAATTAGAACTGTGCCCTTCTTTTAAACATCTCTTGTTTTACTGGTGGAAAACATTTTCGAGTGGTTTTTGAGAAAACATTTTTTTTACATTGCATTAATTTCAAGCACAAATTATTTCAAAATGTATTGTGGAGCCAATACAAATAATTTGAGAAAGTATGTGCTGCGTAGCACCACAGTTTAGAACAAATCTTATTAGAGGAAAAATTGTACCTTCAAAATCATACTTTTGCAATCTTTGAAAATATAGGGAGTTTGCTGAAAATGGGACCAGCACCAGTGTTTTTATGGTCCTTTGGTACACATAAGGAGAAAAGGAGCAGAAAAAAACTTGGAGGCATTTTTGAGACAATAATTATTTAAAAATTGCCCGTATTCATGGAAAATTGTACATGACCTTATTTCATTATCTCTTTGAATAACAAATTCCATTAAAGAAAAAAATCTGTTTCTTAAATATAGTCATTGAAAGAGACCAAAAAAATTTTGCAATTTTGCAATTTTCAAAAAGTTAAAGATATTATCAAAAAAGGAGATCTGCACCATTTTTAAAGAAGATCTTTACACTACCTGAAAACAACGTTTAATCAAACTATTTGGAGCCATTTTGAAAACATTATGGCCTCATGTAATAAAGTATCCCCCAAAGTCAAAATATCCATTTCAAATTCACAGGACCTCTAGCTTGTCCAGATAGTTCAGGTTATATAAGTTTTCAGAAAATTGGCTGAATGGTTTACATGCTAGCATTGATCAGAGATGGAACAACAGACATGTTTTGTTGTTGACCAATTTTCTGATTGGTATGTAGATTGTTATTGGTAAGTATACTGTATGTCTATCGTTCCAATTTCATAAGTATATTGACTTTATTGTTCATTAGTACTTGACTTATTGACTTTTATATATTGACTTTATTATTTATAATACTTTAACAATAGCATTTGTGTGGTATGCTACTTTTGAGACAAGTGGTCATTCAAAGTAGGAAGCAGACAAAGTATAATGGAAATGATAGAAGAAAATCCTGGAAGTATAAGAATTGAAGTTGCTAAGCCTGTGGAGGCCTTAATACCAAATAATAAAAGAAAAGTATGATAAATACAAAGTTTTAAAACAATGAAAAGAGGAGAATAAAATTCCTAATGTATGCAAAGATAGTTTCTTAGTATATCTGAAAAAGTAAGTACAAAATAGGATGTTATACTCAATGGCATAAAGCAAATAAAGAGTATAACAATTATTTTCCTTGAAGTTAGAAAATTATAAATCTGAGACCTTATGGTCAAAAATTTCAATGCTGAAATCTATGAGTGTCTATGACAATAAAGATATAAGCCAATTCCTTTTACTGATTGCTTTTCTAAAAATCAAGACAGGGCCAAGAAGCTAAAAAGCGAAGATTTAGACAAAAGGAGCAAGTATTGGAATTGGCCCTGTTGATACCTATTTTCCAAATGAAGAAAGTCAGTTCACCAACAATAATTTGTTGTAAATGTAAAAGTAAATTTCATTATTTTATAATTTATTTTGATATTCAGACTGCTGTGGAATTGCCCAGGACTTTGAAGTTGCCCGAGCTTGTGCAATTAATGAGCTCTATAATATAAATATTGACGATGTTGAGCATTTATATAGGAATTATTTAGCTTTGTGACCAGAAAAATGTAACCATCAACAATTGTTTCTGTCAATGGAAAGAGAAAAATGTAAAGTTCAGCATGTTGATACTTGCTACAAAATCTCCAAAAGTGCTACAAGCTATCAGAACATGAAACCTACACAGGTCTTTCACAGCTACCCTTCAGCGACTCCCTGAACAGAAAATGCTGCTGATATTACTCTCAACCATGATGGTGAATTGCATTCAGGTCATTTTGCTGAGGGTTATATGGTAATTGGTAACAGAAAGAAATAAAAACTGCTAAACAAATTACGAGTGGCTATGTACAGGCATGTTCATTGGCAAATACTAAAAGAAATATTAGTATCGCAGAGGTTATCTCCTAGAAAAACGAATATTTCAATGTAGGAAACATTCAATTAAATTGCACAAATGGTGATATTAATATCCATATTAATCCAAATAAATAAATGTATAGTAATTGATTACTGATGTACATTAATATTTCTTTGTTTATTAATAAAGTAATACTTTTGTGTTCACCGTATTGTTTAGCAAACTGTTGCTAGGCAATCTTTACAAGATTGGATGTAGAAATTTACCACTTACCATCTCCAAACTTTGAAGTAAACAGCATAGTAAAAGCGATAGGATAAGATAAAAGTAATTTGACATAAAGAGAAATTAAATTCTAAATTGCTTTTATGTATCACCAAAATAGATCATACCTGCAATGCAGCTCTAGTTGCAGTTTCAAACACTTCACGTACACCTTCCTTACTTTTTGCAGAGCATTCCAGGTAAGCAAAAGCATTAATTTTTTCTGCCATAGCTCTACCTTCTTCTGGTTTCACTGGTTCTTGTTTCATTTTCCCCAGCTCTTTAATTGTATTTGGATCATTTCGCAAGTCCTGAAATTAAAAACTAAAGCTCAGAAAGAACTCACGAAGAATACTATATATCAACTATAAAGAAAACCACTTATGGGACCAACCTTCTTATTTCCCACAAGAATTATTGGGACATTTGGGCAAAAATGTTTAACTTCAGGAGTCCATTTTTCTGGAATGTTCTCCAAAGAATCTGGAGAGTCAATGGAGAAACACATGAGTATAACATCTGTGTCAGGATACGACAGTGGCCGGAGACGATCATAATCTTCCTGACCAGCTGTATCCCATAGTGCTAGCTCAACCTAGTTAAAAAACGACATCATATTAGCATACCATAAATAATGATGACAGTTACTAAACAATTACTGCATACATACTTGTTTTCCATCCACTTCTATATCAGCAACATAATTTTCAAACACTGTTGGGACATATACTTCAGGAAACTGATCCTTGCTGAATACAATGAGAAGGCAAGTTTTACCACATGCACCATCTCCTACTATCACAAGTTTCTTTCTGATTGCAGCCATGAAATCTGAGAACAATAACACAAATTAACAAGTAGCAATGTTTACTTTAAAAATGTTAGTTTTACAAACACTGCACAAAACTCAAGATGCAGAAAATTCTTTGTTGAAAGAATTCAATTTTCTAATCCCTTTAGCTTCTGCCCATTGTCACTCAAAAATTAACAGGTTTCTTGAGTTTTTCTCACACCAGTCTGTCAGTCATCTGCAGAAACATGTAAGTGTTCATGATGCATGCATTCCCAGCAACATTTTATGAAATATACCAGGTTAAGTCAGTCCAAATCTCAACTACAGAGCATAGAAAAAGTTGAAAGGTAGCAGAACAACTCTCAAAAGGATTCTGGGGTGGAAAAGGTACAAC
This sequence comes from Teleogryllus oceanicus, assembly GCA_964035755.1. Lineage (NCBI taxonomy): Eukaryota > Metazoa > Arthropoda > Insecta > Orthoptera > Gryllidae > Teleogryllus > Teleogryllus oceanicus. The sequence goes on from CAXIVR010000001.1 coordinate 100,251,076, forward strand.
TGAATCTTCACAAAACTATGGTATTGTTTGCAAGATCAATGAACACATTGTGCAGTAACTTAAGTTTGCTAAGATTACACAAAAAAAAAATACATTATGGTTATGAGTTCTTTAAAACCTGACCTACCTCTCATCAAAGGACAAACCATAGTAACAAGAAAGAAATCAATCAGTACCAAGCAAGTAATTGGAACAATAAAATAAATCAAAACTATACACATCTGTCAACAAAACAATTCCATCACACACACAATTTTCAAGTACAAATAATATATCACTATTTGTTCCTTCCTCTCCCAATTAATTTTCCTGAATCAAGTAAGTGAAATTAGGATGCTGTCTTCCATTACAGTCACTAGCAAACTACACATTTCCTTGAAGATACAACTACTAACATTTTATGGCAGAAAATAGAAGCACTTTTCAAACAAGACACTACTGGTCAACTAAAGGCATGTAAAATTAATTTTCTAAACAAAACTTCACTACTATAATTATCATTTAGTCTCAAATGAATTACTTTTCAGAAACACCTCATGGCCTTAGGAAAGCACTTTCATTTTTATTGCACAAATAAAATCATAACATTTAAAATGGCATATATTCTACCTTACAGAATCATTAAATTGTCTAATTCAATTGTCCATGCATTGTACTTATTATTTGATACTCTGCAACTGTACACAAAGTTTTGTATTCATACCTCCGATTTTTGAATTGTTCGAGGTAGATTATTAAAGTTTGATAATGTAGGCAACAACTATCTTAATTTTAGAGAATAAATAAATATTTATTAATATGGGTGGTGTCATAAAAAAACTTGCATCTAGAAATCATACAACTCATTAGTATCGTTTTAGGCACTCATGGTATATTAGAACTATTTTGATTAGATGTTTCATCCTTTGAGGAACACCACTTGTCTTTAAAAGAATCTTCCTACCATTATGCAACTTATTGTGCTGGAATCAAGATTAAGAATTAAATACACAGTGAAAAGAGACAACTGCATTTTCAGGCAATTTGAAATATTCTTAAAAGATAGTATTTCTGATGTATTCAATAAAGCAGAGGAGGTAATTTCTTTTCAACCTTTAAAAATTAGGCCAACAAATTTGTGTAAAAACAGACCCATTCCTAAGGCATTATTTGTAATAGTTCTTCACATAGATAATATTTAATTCACAGCAGTAGTAGAGATAAGAAGTAGTATTAGTAGAGGTAAGAAGTAGTAGTAGTAGTAGTAGTAGTAGTAGTAGTAGTAGGTAGAGTAGTAGTAGAGTGGGTGATAGTAGTAGCAGTAGAGTAGTAGCAGCAGCAGTAGAGAGCGGTGTGGCGAGCGTAGTAGCAGTAGCAGAGGTGGTGCAGAGCAGCAGCAGGGCTGGTAGGTAGGTAGCAGGTAGCAGGGCAGTGGTGAGCAGCAGAGATGCAGCAGCAGCAGCAGGAGCAGTAGAGTAGCAGAGCGAGTGCAGATGGCAGTGTGCAGCAGAGTAGTAGCAGCAGAGCAGAGTGAGTGCAGAGTGGCAGCAGAGCAGTGAGGCAGTGGAGCGAGTGGCAGTGATGAGGCAGGTGAGAGGATGAGATGAGCAGGCAGAGAGTGGAGTAGTGAGGAGTGTAGAGAGTGGAGAGTGTAGTGGTAGAGAGAGCAGTGGCAGCAGTGAGTAGTAGCAGTAGACGTGAGTAGAGTAGAGCAGCAGGGTGTGAGCAGTAGCAGTAGCGAGCAGCAGTGAGCAGCGATGAGTGGAGCAGGAGCGAGTGAGCAGCTGGCAGGTGGGGGTGTGGAGTAGTAGAGCGTGGTAGTAGTAGTAGCGGTGGAGTAGCAGTAGCGTGGGAGTGAGTAGTGAGCGTGGTAGCGTGAGTGAGCAGTGCAGTAGAGCGGCAGTAGTCGTAGAGCAGCGTGCAGTAGTGCAGTGAGCGGTATAGCAGAGAAGCGGAGTAGAGTGCAGTAGAGCGAGCGCAGAGTCGAGAGCAGTAGAGTCAGTAGCAGCGGAATAGTCGAGCAGGGCAGTAGCAGTCAGGAGTAGCGAGGCAGAGCGGTCAGTCGCAGTAGCAGCGGCAGTAGAGTCAGTAGCAGTCAGCAGCGGTAGCAGCAGCAGCAGCTAGCAGCAGCAGCAGTAGCAGCAGTAGGTGGAGCAGCATGCAGTAGTGTGCGTGCAGTAGCGTGCAGCAGCAGCAGCGTGCATGCAGCAGCAGCAGGAGCAGCAGCAGCGAGCAGGGTGCAGCAGCGCAGCTAGGTGCAGCTGGAGTGTGTAGAGAGCAGCAGCAGACCGGCAGTGAGAGGATGTAGCAGCAGTGTAGCAGAGCAGGCTAGTAGAGCAGCAGTGTCAGCAGCTAGAAGCAGTGCAGTGCAGCGGTAGTAGCAGAGCAGGCGAGTAGAGCGTGCAGTGAGAGCGGGAGCAGGAGCGGCAGTGGAAGCGTAGTAGAGCGGTAGTAGTAGAAGCGGTAGTAGTAGGCGCAGTGTAGTAGCGCAGTAGTGAGCGGCAGTAGTAGGCGAGTAGTGGGAGCAGGTAGTAGAGAAGGCAGTAGTAGGAGTAGTAGTAGTAGTAGTAGTAGTAGTAGTAGTAGCAGTAGTAGTAGTAGTAATGAAAATGCTGAATTCGCCCTGAAAACCCTTCCTGTAGTTAACATTATCCACCTTTATTTGTTTGCTCTCTAACATTTTTCTGAATTTTGATTCTCATGGAGCACACGATGGTCATAATATCAAGCAAGAAAAATGTTTTCATGGATCGGATAGCAGAATAATAATGCGTAACAATTCCTTTTCTTGTATACTCAAGTATAAACAATCATAACGTAAAAAATAATCAGGAAGATTTATTAACTTTTGGTATAATTTACTGAATTTTATTTAATATAGTATAAAAATAATATTTCCTCATGTCGACAGTGATTTTGTTAAATGGCTAACGTATCCCTTTTCCTGTGTAGTTTGCTACGCTAGTTTGCAGCAGACTTAGTGGTTAGCTAAACGAAAATTCTCGATATGCCATTTACAATACCCATGGTATGGAGGGACCAAAGGACTACTCCATAAACTATTATTTCTGCATTACCAAAGTTCCTGAAATCACAAGCAAAAACAAGAAAACCATTCAAAATCGCAACCTCCCTTCAGGTATTAGGCCTGTCTCAACCAATCGTACTCCAAGCATCGAGCTTCCAAAACTAGCGCCACCGGACAATTGGAGCTTGCATTTCGAAAACTCTGGCGTTGATTTTATTTATTTAGTCAAAAACTGTATGTAACGTATGGGGAAGGAAATCATCTGCGCATGCTGTCTTGAGTTTCAGAATCCCTTCCCAACAATTTTACTATTAATAGTTGAAAGATGAAAAAAAATAGTAGTAGTAGTAGTAGTAGTAGTAGTAGTAATAATAATAATAATAATAATAAATTTAAAAAGCCAGAGTTTAACATTTCAAAAACTAGATATTTTCGTTGCCGAGTTATAGAAAACTTATTTGTAACGGTAAACGAACTGCAGATTTGATTTTTCTGTATTGTTAACAAAATAGAAACTCACCCTAAGCTATACTACTACTACTACAAGAAAAGGAAAGCTCAACAAAACGTACGCATAGTGAAGCTACATTTACGTCCAGAAGCAAATCAAGGGGCCATCTCAGCATTTGCTCAATGGGTCAGGGAAACTGGACAAAAACCCGATCGAGATGGGGGGGGGGTCATAGACCCGGAAGCTGAAGTACATTACTTGTTACATGCATATTGAGTATTTTTTTAAAATTATACAATGCAAACGTAAACTAATTCATTATACTATATCTTGGTTTTGTTAAAGTAAACATTTTTTTTTTAGGATCAGTATAGTCTAACTGTATAGAAACAGTTTTGCAGCAGAAAATATTTTACTTTTAACTTAATTTTTTGTACCAATTTTAATTGTTTAATTTCATCTGGCAATGCGTTGCAAAGTAACGTACATGTATTGTATGTGGATTTCTTGTATTGAGCTGTTGATACTGCCACTTGATGAACATGATTTCTACGTCGAGTGTTTTAATTATAAATATCAGTATTACATGAAAATTAAGTTCCCACCGTTAAGTCAGTCAGTTTTGGCAAATACTACAGACTCATAAATAAATAGGTAAGGCAATGGTAAGATTCCAAGCTCAATGAAAAGAGGCTTGCACGGATCACGAGAATGGGATCTTTTCATTATTCGGATAATTTTCTTTTGCAATCTAAATGTCTGGACACTAAAGGATGAGCTTCCTCAGAATATTATGCCATATCTCAGGCGGGAATGTACATTTGCAAAATACGCGCAACGAGCTGCATGAAGGCTGACAGAATTAGAAAGAATTCTGAATGCATAACATAATGAGCTTAATTTAGTGTTTAATTCTGTTATATGTACATTTCATTTGAGGTTTGATTGAATTGAGAGACCTAGAAATTTTGTTACCTTAACATAAGCTAATTGCATATTGTTCATTTTCAATGGAGCATACGATTGCCGATTTGAAACGCAAAATTGCATTGAGACAGTTTTTCCTTCGTTAACTATTAATTCATTACAAAACCAATTTGAAACTTCTGAAATTCTACTATTTATTGTTTTTTTGCAAAGAACATTCGTGTCATCGGCAAACAGAACTGTTCTTCCATTTTTAATAGATCAGGGCATATCGTTTACGTACAACAGAAAGACGATAGGACCTAAGATCGAACCTTGTGGGACCCCATGTTCAATTGGCAAAGAATAGGAAAAATAAGTAAATAATGTCCTTTCGTGCCAGTACGGCATTTCTACTCTTTGAGATCGATGTTTAAAAGATGAGATCGAGTGAGACCCAAGTATCGAAAATGACAATGAAGGCCCAGATTTCGGTGGAACGTCTACAGAATCTTGTAAAATAAATCAGTCGGAATTTGATTTAGTTTGTAATTTAAACTTGTCAAAGAATCGGACGGATTTGTTGGGGTCCTAAGAGAAGGGTGGGAACTTCCTTAAGAAGGGAACTACAATTACTGTGCATTGTCGACGGGTACAAGACCTCCAATGCCTATTCTCCGGAGGCAATAGGGTGTATTGTACTAATTTCGATGCATTACTGATTTGACAGTGATCATCACGATTCTAAGGAATGGAGGAAAGGCTATGTATATATTCCTCTATACTCGGTTTAAAAACCGTACTAATTCGTATTGGAAATGAGAAATAAGCTTTTCCTTTTGCCTATGTAGCTCATATGAAAGACGTATGGCATCATTAAACGTTTGTTATGACAAACTGTCAATAGCTTTTATAATAATAATATTTATTCCCAACTTGTTTTACAGAGATAATGTACATTGTTTCTTGGAATTACTAACCATCGATAACCAGTTTATGTAATGTATGCAACGTTTTGAAAGTTATCGCTTTTTTGTTGGGACTCCAAGAAAGACAAACTAAATTGTATTGCTTTCTATGCGAGTGGAATAGCAGAGAGCACAAAAAGAATTTTGTAAAGCACTGGCCTCACCGACACTTGACACCTGGACAAAAAAAATGTAACTTCGCATCCACGTGCATGTGCAAGTGGGTGCACATGTACACGCAAGTCTTCTTCCCATGCAGATTAAACTCTGATTGATGAAACATTTTGGGAAGAGGAATGGGCCAGTATTCATATACTTAAATTCCCGAGGATTAGTAGTGGAGGGAGTAAGGGATGGCGAATTTGTGGGCTCTCAAATAAAGGAGCTTATGAAGGATCACGACTTTCAGGCAAGTTTAAATGGTGTTAAAAAGGCAGCAAGGACATCGGTTCAAAAGGTTATAACTGGATTCCTTGGTGGCAGAAAAGCTGTGAACTATGAAGAACTAGTGTTGAAACTCCTTCACAATATTATAAAACTCAGGATGTAACATGTTCCTTAAAAAACATTTTCTGGATTCACATTTAGGCTTCTTTCCTGAAAATATCGGCGCTGTGAGCGCCGAATACGGTGAGCGATTCTACCACATTTCAACAATGGAAAAACGTTAAGGAAAATGAAATAGAAATATGCATACAATACTATTGCTGTTCACTAAAAACAGATGTACCTCAAGCGATATACGGAAACAATCGTTAAAAACTACTTTTTGATTGAGATTATAAGTAAATAAACCCTATCACTTTAAAACAGTACAGTTTTGAATTGCCTATTACAAAAAAACTACCGTCAATAAGCGGGGTTTCCCCAACCAGGTATCTCCCACCAGCGGGGCACCGCCCCCAGCCAGGACAAGCTCGAAGCTCCCGACCGATCTCCCGGCATGTATGGTAGTGTAGTGCCTGTAAGTGTGTGTAAGGGGCGAGGATAGGATAAGGAATGGGAAGGAAAGATCGCGCGAGGTCTGTGGCCCGTTTGGTAAGGTACTGCTCCGGCATTTGCCTGGTATAGATAGGAGAAACCACGGAAAACTACCTATCAGAGCAGCCGACTGCTAAAATTCTTCTCCAGACAGCGACAGAACTCGACCCAGGTCTCTGGTTAGTGTCAAAAATCCTGCCACCGACGGGACTCCAACTCCACGACCCCGACCAAAGGCACTGCAGTGACATCAGTTGACGCTCTGAGCCACCTCACCCGGTAGGAGTGTGTTAAGAAGCTGGCAGCAAAGCGAGAAAAAGAAATAGACAAACAGAAGAGTGTGGGCGGACGGGCGAGGGTGACGTGACAGCGAGGGCAATCGAGAGGCAGGGCGGAGGGTGACGCGACAGCGAGGGCAATCGAGAGGCAGGGCGGAGGGTGACGCGACAGCGAGGGCAATCGAGAGGCAGGGCGGAGGGTGACGCGACAGCGAGGGCAATCGAGAGGCAGGGCGGAGGGTGACGCGACAGCGAGGGCAATCGAGAGGCAGGGCGGAGGGTGACGCGACAGCGAGGGCAATCGAGAGGCAGGGCGGAGGGTGACGCGACAGCGAGGGCAATCGAGAGGCAGGGCGGAGGGTCACGCGACAGCGAGGGCAATCGAGAGGCAGGGCGGAGGGTGACGCGACAGCGAGGGCAATCGAGACAGGGCGGAGGGTGACGCGACAGCGACGGCAATCGAGAGGCAGGGCGGGGGTGACGCGACAGCGCGGCATCGAGACGATAGGAAGGGCGGAGGGTGACGTGACACGAGGGCAATCGAGAGGTAGGGCGGAGAGAGGTGTGACTGCGGGCGTTTGGGCCTTCGAGAGGCGAGGCCGAGGGCAATTGAAAGGCGGGGTCGAGTGCAAGGTGAGCGTGACCGATCGAGGAACGGCCGACGGCAAGGTGAGAGGGTGCGCGATGGAGACACAGGGACGAGCTTGAGGTTCGGGTTTGGGCGGGTGGGGAAAGGCTGAAGGTGAGCGTTCGAGGGTGAGGTCGCAGGGTGAGGTGCGATGAACGGACGACGGGTGACGTGAGTGGAGAGTCAAGGTCGGATCGGGTCGACGGACAGCGGTCAAGGCCGTGTCGACGGACAGCGGTCAAGGCCGTGTCGACGGACAGCGGTCAAGGCCGTGTCGACGGACAGCGGTCAAGGCCGTGTCGACGGACAGCGGTCAAGGCCGTGTCGACGGACAGCGGCAAGGGTGTGAGGAACGGCAAGGGAATTGGTTGGGGGACGAGCATGAGCGTTCGAAGAAGTGAGGGTGAGAATACGGGCGCGCTTTCGCGAGGCCTGCGGGTAAGATGAGTGGTAATACGCCTCCATACGTGTAGTGCGTGTTTTAACGATGGAACGGAAAATCAGGCGCCGACCTCCCTTGTCGGCTTGCGGTTTTCCCACCCTGGATATCTCAGCGGGGAAGAAGCGTTGACTGTACAAAAGTTGCATTCACACATCTGTGTATATTAAAGTTTAGATACAATCTAATTCGGATGCGACATACGTGTTACTTCTCGAGGTTTTGAAGTAAGACCTCGAAGCTCCGTATAAATGCAATAATCTCAGTTATAAGTGCCTGTGACCGGTTTTTGCTGCCGCGGACGGGAATCACAGCAGACCGTGATTGTGTGCTAGAGCACCCTACAATGCCGGGTAAAGATTGAGTACACTATTTCGTATTTTAAAAACGTTGTGTTCTTAGTTATTACACTTTCGAAATTAACTTATACATTCTTGGCCGTCATTAAATGGTCCACGCGGCACTGTCGTTTGATCTGGGTAGATCTGGACCCCCTCTGTGTTCGCGCGCGCGAGTGTATTTGAAGCAAGTTTCCTTTTAATTCAATGATGATTCAGTGCTGAATTTTCAATACAAATCCTTGTTGCTGTTAAAAAATGAAATTAGTCTAATAATAGATTTCACTTAATAGATTATAAATTTAGGGGCAAGAAGAAATTAAAAAACTATTTGCATGAAATGTTGGTACTTCCTGCAGGTATGGCAAGTTGATTATCTCCGAACACAATACAAAATCACACATGTATCAAGTAAGTCTCCACAATGACTCACTCATGTAAAACGACTGAAATTCACACCGAAAAAATAAATTTTTAAACTACTCTTATTCGCTTAAAAGAGATGCAACAAACAGTAATACTGGATATTGAACAAAAATTCAATAATCTGAGAAAGACTAAAATGCCGAACGTCTAGTAACGTCTTGAGCATCCTAAGATAAAATATTTGAATAATTTTGAGCAGATAAATTAGATAGTATTTCATACGTACGCACATCTGCGTACGGAAGTTTTTTCACGAAAGGAAGAAATACAGCCTACTCCATAAACATTCCAAGTATTGAAAAAATATTAACATTTTTAAAGATACATCAACGTTTTACAAAGTATTGCTGCATGAATGCATCTCAATACAGCTACAATCGTATTCAGTTTCTTAATGCTACAACAAAAGCATAACAATGTATTTCAATCTTCGCTTTTCATACGAACAGCCTTGGAAACAATGCATCAGATGAGAAGAATAGGACTGTGGTTTGGCATTCTTAACATTCAGTGACTGCAAGTAACAAATGTAAGCCAGGAGGAGACAGGAATGAAACAAAAGAAATGTGTCAAATTCGACGTTGAAACTGAACAAGGCAGACAATTCTAGGATTTTAGAGCGACTTCAGAATTTTACACTATTCTCCTGACAAGTTAAAATTTTTCATATACCCGCTTTCTCAAGACCACCACAATACAATAGTTTGTGTCAAAAAACTTTTTTCACTAGCTTATCACATAAAAATTACTTTAAATGAAAGAAAGCACCTGCATTAATGAAATGGTAACGAAAATGCATAAAAAGCGCAGAATAAAATGTTTCATTATCCTTCAACTTCAATAATTCATCAATTTAGCTTTAGCCTTTTTCAGTCACATTTTTTTTTAAATTTAATTTTGACCAAAGTATGCATTCCAATTCGCTAACGTTTTCTAACTAGTTTGGCCTATCTCGTGCTCGTCGAACTTACAGCGACACAAAGTTTTTCCAAATGCTTTAATTAATTTAAATAAGCTTCATCACAAGCAAATTCATACATAAGTGGTACGTAGTTTAATACAAAGGAAAAGTAACTTGAGCATTCAAATAGATATCCACAATTTACATTAATACATGCTTCATCTATTCATTTTAAATTTTAACAGTAGTTTCCTTACAACAACTAACACACAATCTCATTCCTTTTTGTTTGGAATTTCAGATGCATTCATATGCAGATACACCAGATTGTAATTTCTTCACTTTTCTTTTAACAATGACTGAGAAATGAATAAACTTTAATTAAAACTAGTGATGCAACAGAATGGCACAGACTTTCTTGTAGTAAAGTTTTCTAATTTCCTTAGAATGGACTGGGTTTACGGTCTTGCCCAATCCTCTTGCCCGCCCAATGTAATGTACATTTTTTTACATTTTCCGAATTTTTCATTTCCCTAATAAAAGAACCGAAACATTACTTTAATTATATTAAATAATTTTTGCTTTCCTAATAGTACAACCTCGACATAAATGACCATTTTCATTGAAAAATTTGGAGCCGTTTTAAGAAAAATGGCGTTTAACCATTATTGTAAATGCGAAATTTGAAACGTTTTCTAAGAAAATTTGAGTTTTCGAAAAACTTCATTTGAAGTCATTTGGGGTGCATTAACTCGCAAATGCGTGATTGAAAAAAATACATGTGTAATTTTTGGAAAAGCAAAAATACAGAAAAATGAACTTTATGATATTTTAACAGTGCAATTAGCACTACCCGTTGGAAAAGAAATGAAGAATTTGGAGCTATTTTTGAAAAAATGGCGTTTGAGCGCTTCTGAAAACACGGAATTTTGAGCTCATTTAAAAAAAACTGTAGACGTTTTGAGAAACTTTATATAACATTATTTAAAGCACATTTACTCAAATAAATAATCTGAACAAATTGCCTCTATTGTAAATATTGACGTGAGAGAATTAAAAAAAATAGTTTTGTAATTTTTGAAGAAAAAAATAGAGAAAAACCCCGTTTATGTAATCTTATAGAGTGCATTTAGCACTATCCCTACAAGAAGTTTAAAGACAAAACTTGAGGCAGTTTTTGAGAATATCTTGTTTGTGTAATTGTTTAATACTGCAAATATTGCAAGCGATGTTGCGCGAAAACTATAAAAAATTCAAAAAGTGTACCTGACCTTAATGAAAGAATTATGGACAAGTTTCATTTCAAGGAAAACTCGCTCTTCAATTTTGTAGTTTCAGGACGACGCCGAAAAAAATTCAAAATTTTGCAATTTTCGAAAATTCAGTGTTAACCGTGAAAATCGAACCTATGTCACCTTTATAAGATATTTTACTCTATTTCTACAAAAATTAAGGATAAAAATTTGGAGCAGTTTTTTAGAAAAGCTTGAAGCGTCCGGGGGGCTTCATGTGAAGTACCTCCAAATTTTGAAATTTTTTCAAAATCGCTGCGCCTCGAGTAGAGCCAGATCGACAGGGGAATATCCATTATGGTTTAGGCGCTAGTGTTCACAGACGGACGGACGATTAAAAAAACCGTACCCCAAAACGTTTTGCTCCAAAACGTTCCGTTGAAATCTCGAAATCGATTTTCTGCAGCATTACATAACTTTCTGTATATCACAGGCGAGAAAGTAAAAGGAATCTAATCAGTTTGGTTGGGGGCTTTTCCCAAAATTTAGTTGTTTTTTTGTCTTCAGTGAATGTTCTAAGGGGCAAATTTATTTGGGGTTTTCGTTTTTAATTTTAAAAATCACAAAACCAAAAAAGAGTTTGTATGGTTATTGCAGGTTTATTTATTCAAATATAACTTCATACTTGTAGGCGTGTAAGACCTCGGTTAAAATTGGGCGGTTATTTGTATCAACCAACGACTGGTAACAGCGCCATACATTTTACGAAAAGAAACGAATCACAGCCATAAACAATGGAAACAACCATTTCGCTTGAAGGAAAGTTTTTACAAAGAGGCAGTTTTTCAGTCATTACGAGTGAGACAACGATACTCTTACGTTTCGTAACCCGCACACAGTGTGAAACTACTCAAAACAAATGAATGGCGAGAGGCCTTCTGATTACAAGACTGCAAGTATGGCAAGAAGCCTCCGTCACTTCGAGGCTGTACGAGCGCAAGAGCGGACTTCCTGTTAGGAATTATCACAAGCCATTGAGACCTGGGTGCACCACTTTCTTTCAATACCCCCTCAATGACAGGGAAACTTCCCACCCACCCGTCACGAATGAATTCAATGTCGCAGTCTGTAGGGAAAATTATGTTATGTGCTGAAACGCAAAGAGTAATTTTGCTTCATTTCCGAATTGCAGGGACCGACAAACCGGCTATTGCCACACAATCAGCCGAAGTCCGCCGTTCGACGCAAGAAACAAGTCCCGACCTTGTCTCTCCAAATCTCCACTTCTTCCCGCATTGAAGACGACACAATTCGGACCCCACTTCGGAATCAACGATCTGGGGCAGAAGGCTACGCAGAACTTCCTAAATTCGCTGGGCACCGATTACTGCTTGGACGGTTTCTTGAAATAGATTTTATTGTACGACCAATGTATCAATGACGGTGAATACGTTAAAAAAAATATTTTGTTGATATTTTATAGTTTCCATGTAATAAACTTCCCTGGTCAAAAATGACGAAAGTATCCGAAACGTCCCTCGTATTTCGAAATCACCCAGTGATCTTTCTATAAAAACAATAATTCGCCATCTTTCGATTACTGTGGAGCACTTCAGTCAACTGGATGTTTTTTGAAGTTTTGTTGTCATGTGATGAGAGAAACATTTAGGACTGGTTTTTGAGAAAAAAGTTTTTTTTTAATGCCTGTATTTCGTGCCAAATTATACCAACTACTCATTTTCGAAAACTTTAACCCGAACTTATTTAAAGATCCGTCTTTAAGGACCAAATTTCATTATGGAAAAAAATCGTCTTCAATATTATAGTTGTAGGAAGACGCCCCCACAAAATTGCACTTTTGCAATTTTCAAAAATTCGAAATTTCAACGAACGTGAGACCTCAACCACGTAAGTACCGTGTAAGACTCCTTAAGTGTCCTTTACACTATTCGATAACAAATTTGGTGCTATTTCTGAGAAAATTTTTGAGGTTTCATATAAAGTTCTCCCAGAAATCAGAATATCCGTTTGAAACTCCTAGTCTCGGGTTCATTCAAATCGATCGGGGAATATAAGTTTTGGAGAAAATCGGCTGAAAGGTTTTAGGTGCTAACGTTGACCACAGACTGACAAACGTTTTGCTGTCAATCGATTTTTCAGTGTCAAGTATCCACAAAACGTGGATTCTGTATACACCACGTGTTATAGTTTTTTCTATATTTAACGGCAGGATTTATTCACTTTTTCGTAAGCAGAGCCCGGCAATAAGAATTTTTCTGCCGAAAATTCGGCGTTTTCCGGCGCATGATTACATAACTTTCTTCTTACGAAGTACCTTCGTAAGGGCGAGAAAGCAAAAAGGAAAGAACAGGGTTTTCATGAATCCTAAGCCCGTTTTAAATACAATTTCATTGACGTAGAATTTGTTTTTTCATTGAAAATTTTACATTTGATAAGCCAGTTATTCACAATGAATAGTTATATACTAGCTTACAGATACACATTTTAAATTTCCATCTTTCATTCTGAAATTATTAACATTTTCCCGTGTTTCTTTCCTAAGTTTCAACAATTCATTGTGGAAAAATATGGGTCAACATAAATACATGAGCAGCAAATGAAATTTGGAAACCTTTACAGCCATCTTTAAGTTAAATCATATTTAACGCAAACAACTGGTAAACAATACAAATTCTTGATTTCATGGAACTATTCTAAAAAATAGTAGAGTTGAAAGGATGTGGTAGTAGTGGTAACACATTACAAAGGAGCTAATATTATAAGCAGCATCTTTCAAAATGGTAGCAGACTTGATTTTAAGAAATTAAAAGGGTTATCTTTGGAAAATTCAGCAAAAATATTGCTAATAACTATGAGAAATACTTTATACTTTAATTTCTATTGCAAGTTTGTATTTACGAAGTAACTGGATGCATATATCATTTAATCTAATCATTAAAAACAAGTCTAAGACAAATGATAAAAATTAGAATCTGGCTAATTTATAAATGAATTCCTAACCCTTTAAATCTAGGGCTGAATGAAGAAAAGATCACATTAATCACACTGTACAATAATGATTCACTGCAGCTAGTCCTAAAGAATGCTACATTCTTACCTGAATTGGTTGCACTGCTGGAAAATTGACAATTTCCACAAATTAGCTGGATTAGCCGGGTAAACCGGTCCATAGAGATATGCCTGTAAGTTGAAAGGCAATGGAGAATGTGTGTTCCAGCTTTCTGTCAAATGTGACTGGAGACCCTGAAATGTATTTGGGTCCTTGAGTGCAGAATGGAATATGAAGTGTTGTAATAAGTCACCAAGGCGAGACAGACTTCCTAACGTGACTTTCCATATATTATGATTATTTCAGTATACCAAAATACCAATATACACTTTTTTCATTCTTTCAGCTGTGAAATGTGCAATTATGTGTGCAACTGATCCATGCAGCAGTATAACTAGTGTGCTTATTCCTACCAGTAAGCACTGTACACAAGCCAAAGATGCAACCCAAAGTATAGAGTGAAAAATCAACATTCAAAAGAACCAATGGAAAACAACAAAAGAGTGCTTTTGAAACAAATACTATACCATCCTAAAAGTAATATACATAGAAAAGGAAAAAAAAAATCACTACTTCAATTCATACATTCAGAGCATAACTAATGCAATGAAACATTAAAGAACCAATGTTTCGTTAATATATGTCCACCTCCAAATAATAATAATAATAATAATAATATAAATAATAATATAAATAATAATAATAATAATAATAATAATAATAATAATAAATATTTGAAAGAACAATTTAATGTACCAACTCAAACTACAAAAGAAGGCCCATACTTCTATAGTTTCTAATACGCATAGTTTTAAATACGAATTTCAGGAAAATTACAGAACAAGTCAGATTCCAGTAAAATCTATTCTTGTAAGAAAGTAAAAGTACTAAGTGTAATAAATGATCTCATGATACATTATTTTTTGCAATAAGGTGAAGATAATACGTAAACAAATTTTTTTTCATGGAACAAAATTGTTTTAGGACATACAGTCACTTTCAAGTCTCCCCATTTTTAAGAAGTTGTAGAATCCTATTCTTTAAATTTAATACAGCTTTAACACAAAAAAAACAAAACCTGGGATGAAGTTTACTAGTTCCCAGTAATAAGTTGAAGCACATGTAAAAGTTATCTTAATAATGAGCCGTTCCTATAAATTTCGTATGTGCAAGTGTATTAGTTACATTACTGACACTAATATTTTAAATTCCATTTTAATATAGGATATTAATAAATTTATACAAAATAAAAAAAAATTCATGTCCTACAGTTTTTGAATGACTGATTTCCTAAAAATTACTTCAAAATTTTAAAGAACACATTGCAAATTCAAATATTTAATAAACATAGAAATTTACAATTTTTCACTTGCTTTCTCATTTCTACAAATAAAATGGACTTAGTCATTTCAAAAATAAATCACTACACAGCTTTTCCCTTTTCAGAAAATTGATACTTTTACATCTTCCATGCAATTCGTTTATTTCCCTATAAATCATTTTCAATTAATTTCAAACTTTTCCTCCCTTTGAACATTCAAAACTATTCCCACAGATCTATTCTATTAAAGAGATCAGTTCTATTAAAATCTCTTATATAAAACATACTACATATTCCATGTTTCCGTAACAAAGAAAGGTTAGTAAAAGCATCTAACTTTTAATACATTATCACAATTTGAAAAGCTTATTTAAATTATCTTCACATGGGTAATAAAACAGAAGTTATGTTAGTTATTTACAAGCACTAAATAAGTATGTTTCATGAACACTTAAAAAATTCTTTGCAATAGCAGCACCAATGAACAGTAGTTCATGGAAAAAAAACCAAATATATTGTCAATGCAACCTACCTACATGTATTACGTGAAGCATAACTAAAGCAAGGGCAAAAGCTATATTGCTACACTGCACATTATAGGCAAAAGAATGCCATTGAAAATCTAGTAGTAACAATGCAAACCATAATTTGTAACTGCATCTTCAGAATAACCTATTTTTAGCAAAATAATACCCCCGCTGGGTGGAAACCATAACACTCAAATAGCAGGGAAATAAATAAAACAAATAAAAAGAATCAACAAAACCTTGCCTTAATACAACAAGATTTATTTGGTCTCTCAAAAATTATTAACAAGAATATGTGAATTGGTGCAACAGAATAATTAAAGGCTATCTAATATTATCAGTTTCAATTTCACATTCCACTTCCCAATCTGAAAGCTATGAAAAGCACTCCTACCATATATCTAGCCAGAGATCTGCAGGTACACCAATAGTCATAAAAAAAATACCAAAATATAAATGAACCAAGCATTGTAAATGTTCTGGAAAAACACTATTTGAAGATATATCTACTTCCAAATAATTAATATCTGTCGAGACTATTTCATAATTTATCTTTTTCTTGATTATTTTACTTCTGGAATCAAATAAAAAAGTAGAACAACCCAGTTTAGACATCCCTCTACATTAGACTTTTTTGGGAACCAGACATACAGAAACACTTTGTTGGGCTTTATTCGAAATTGGTCACTCTTCCAAAGAACGAGAGGTGCCAAACTTAAAAGGATTTTCTTTCTGCATACTGTACAAGTATGAATTGATATGAAGCCACAAAAAAATGGATTGCCTTTTGTGCATGAACTTGCTCGACAGCCATAAAGTAGTTCATGATACTTTTTTTCTTCGTAAAACAGAAGCACATTAGTTAATACAAAAAAAATCACATTGCTATTAAAACAAAAGCAGGAAAATTACAGATATACAAGCAACCTTTTCCTCTCTTTTGTGAGAGAAGGCTTGCTACTGCCACAACTATTTTGACATGCATTAGGAACAATTTTTATTTACTAATAGTACTTCATTTACATTTTTAAACATACAATTATGGTGTTGAGACAAAAAATGTTTAACTTCAAATTGAATTTAACTATAATATTTAGAGATAAAATGAAGCTCTTATTTCTTCAACAAGTTTTGAATAGTGTCTACCATACACCAGCAATTTTTCTCCTTTTCAGATATTGACATTTACTTGAATTTAAATAAACATCCTGCCTCTAAATAAATATGCTGATATATTGAAGTATATATTGCAGTAAATTTAAAACTGTGTGTGCACTTCAGTGAAAGACATTTGAGAAACCAAAGGCCATAAATACTTGAAAGGGAATTAATGAAATAATTTAGTACACCTACCCACTTATTTCACATTGACAAGATATCATAAAAACAATGCAATTTGTAGCAGTATATTATGTAAAGGTATATTATATATTTTAATATTAAATAAAAAGTTATTAAAATTGTACTTCAATTATCTCTATATCCTTAAAAAATTCCCAAAGGCAAACATCTATGCCACCACAATAAGAACAATCCAGTACAAAATCTTCTAAACCTGGAGTATTCAATCTTCAAAAGGAAAAAATAGTAAATGATAATCAGCAAATGGAAGCCTCTTCAATTAGTGAACAATGAACGAAAAGACCTTTCAGGCAAATTGAATTCACTGATACCTTTTAGCAATTCCAATTTCTTTATGTTAATTTCTGAAAATGCGGAGGGAACAAGTCTTATGAGAGGAGCATTTGGGAAACAGAATCCCTAGTTTCAGTCAATCACACTTGAAAAGAGGTTCATTTCATATAATGATCACTCACATCTTGAAATTTTAATCATCAGGAAGGTTTTAGTAAATCTCATATGTGCCCAAAAAGTTAACAAAACTAAAATTTTCCAAAAAAACCCTACAATAAATTCAATATTTCAACAAAAACAGTCTTCACTAAAACTGCAATAATGTACTACAGTATTTATAGAGACCTTTACATACCAAAAATATAAAAAAAGCTGCAGTTTCATATTGCAACATGTGAATAGCAAATGTTTAATAGGGGGTAGGTTCTTCTTCAGAGCCTTCCTGTTGCACGACGTCAGCTGTGTCATAAGCAGTGATGCCGTAAGTATGACAATTCAGCGGGTAAGTGCTATGAGAAAACGTAGAATAACGTTATCAACTACTCGCATTTTTAGTGAAAAATGAATGTGTTCCATTGTTTTTGGATTTTTCTGCAAATTCCTGTGTATGTAACAAAACCATTGACCCCTACCCCCACATGGCCATATGCTGCTTAGTTTTCTTTTAATTTCTGCACATTCATATGACATTAATAATAAAAAGATTTTTGAGTTTTTTCGGAGTTCCTGTGTCTGTAAAGAAACCTTTGACAACCCTCACATGACCATATGCTGCTTCAGCTGTCTCCCAATTTCCGCCTGCATGTGAAATTAGTAATGCAAATTCTACTTGGTGAAATGAGCAGCAACCCAGCAGCCTAGCCAAGTGCTGCACAATATTCTGAACAATACTTCATTTTTTGCATTTTTCAATGAAAATTTATAGTTTCATTGTTTTTGTACTTTTCCCAAGATCCTGGGTATCTAACAAACCCTTCAACACGTCTCACATGCCCATAGGCTGCTTACTTTCCTCTCAATTTCTGTATGCATACAAAATTAGTAACATTGATACTCAGCCATTTCTTTGCAATTTCTATGCAACAATGGCATCTGAATAAGGCCTGCAATAATTACAGAGGAGCAACGCCATTGTGATAATGAAATAAATGAGTATAAATTTTAATTCATCTTCACGTCAGCTTTTAGGCTCTACCTAACTTTCCAAAGGTCTTTTAGTCGCTTAGATTTTTGCAAAAGATTAAAACTTATCTTGTGAACTAGATTTCTTCTTGTTTATTCTTGAAAAATCTTTTGTTTACTCAAGTTCTTCAAGATTCTTTCTGTGATAAACGTTTCCAGTTTAGACCAGTTCCACAGTTCCGACTTCGATTAAACAAATGCATTCATTTTGTATTTTCTAAATTAACTTCATTTAATGATAAATCAGAATTGATCTATTTACATATTCTTAATTTCTTCTTTCCCTTCAACTCTGATTTTTTCTATGTCTATTTGGAAATCACCCAATCCTACGTCCTTTTCCACGCTTCCCAGTTCTAGGCAACATTCTTTCTTTGGCATCTTGCTTCTTATCCCAGAGAGTATATTCCTCTTACAAATGCTTCATTGTTTCCTGTATCTCTCCTCCCTTTGATTCACATGACAACTATAAAAGTCTGATCTCCTACAATGTGAAATATGAAAAACCAATATCAGCAATTTAACTCCAAAAAAAATTGACATGAAGATAGTAGCATCAGTAAATTGACCATATGAAATACTGAAGCATTGAAAACATGCTATTGACAACTCATCACACATTTAAAATATAAAGATCTCACTGAAATGAATTTTGAAGAAAAATTATTGAGAAAATCCTGAGGAGGGAGGGGAGAGAGTAGACACCACAGCAAAATAAAGATCTTCAGGAAAAAGAAATTTTAACAGTGGTCAATGTGATGGCTGGTAGGTGTATCTATAATTTTACTGAAGTGTAAGGATACTGGTTCTTAACGTATCCTATCAAGGGAACTTTCAGCAACCAAAACTACCACCACAAATTCATGACAATATAGTAGCCCAAGGCCAAACCATCAGTCCTATTCTTTATATGACAATAAAAATTATATTAAAAAAATGCAACCAATTGGTTGTAATTCAGCACTATAATTATTACTCTGAAAATATCCTCTTATAATCCAAAACGTGTTTGAAATACATAATAACGTACAACATTAAAGAAAAATAAAACAGTAATATTTCCCAATGAAAAGTATTTTAAAATATTAGCAATAAAAGGTTATCTTTTCAATCCACCCATAAAACCAATAAAATAATCGCTTTTACCAACAAATACACATATCACCAACCAAATAATCTTTATGAAATTTTCAAAACATTTAATAATTGCTATACCTATATAAATCACAAGTGGACAAAACAAATATCTGCCATGTCAATATCATTTCTCATCTCAAATTATGGTCAAAATTTTGGTTCTAAAAGAGAAGGGAGTAAAGATAGAAATTTCTCAGAAAATAAGCATCGATTTTATTCTGAGCCAAAAAATCAGATATAAAATCTATGCAATGACTTTATAATTAATGCACCATCATTTAACCCAAAAATTTTTTTTTGGTTTCATTCAAGTTATTAGTAACACACATGCACATAGGTTCCAATATACATGCTTGCATATACATTTACCCTCAACAAATACACATTCAAACATATACATACATTTGCACACATTATCAAGCTAGTTGTAATTTTCACCATCTTTCTATGCAATAATTAAAATTTTCATTTACAATTTGTATAAAAAAATTAACAAACTATCTTCCTTAAATATAATACACATTTCTTGGAATGTAATTTACCAAACAATTTACATTTCTCTAAATCCAAATTCCCAACACCCAAGTTAAAGAATTTTGTGAAGTCTTACATTAACACATTCTATATTAAATTGTAATCTGAACAATGAATTTGTACGTCATGTTGATTTTGACCTCACATTAAAATATTTTTGGAGAATTATGAGTGTTGGTCAATAAAACGGCTCTTTTTTTTTTCCTTTCTTTTTTTCTCCTCCCTAGAGCCGATGTTTTGACTATTTATTTGGCCTGCTTTAGGGCTGCTGTTTTAATGTTGCATTAAAGAATATATGTGGTATACAATATTTATATTTACAAAAATTCGTTTCTCCTGGAACCAGGAACATAGATCCCTTCCATCATGCAACACAATCCTAAAGTATGAAGCAGGCCAAATAAATGGCCAAAATGTTGGCGCTATAGAAAAAACAGGACCTTTTTATTGATTTACTCTCCCAGTTCTCCAAAATTATGATATCGTATGGTATCCTATTTGTTTTTACACACAAAGACAGAAATACTCTACTTATTTGCATGTATGGAAGTTACTTACTTCAGATGTCAATCAAACAGTATGAATACAAAAATAAATGCCTCATTTAAAAGAAAAACCATAATAAAGAAATTAAGCTAATAAATGCTGAAGACAGTTCAGTCAGACTTTGCCTGAACTGGCTTAACGGTTTTATGCACTGATTAGCTTTATTTTATACTTTTCATTTTTTTCTTTTGGCAAATTTCAATTATTATATTCACACTGACGTCTAAAGAGTTGTATAAATTTATTGAAAAACATTAACAAAAATCCATTTATAAATAAAAAAATAAGACAATCATTACTAGAAATTATCATAACCAGAATTCTTTTACACATTTAAAATAAACTTTTCAGATTTCAAAAACAATGCAACAATAATCCATTATTTAGGGCCAAAACTATCAAAGTCATTGTTTTATGCAATTTCTTTGTGACACATCAATTTAATCTCCTTTATAACATCTGAATTAAAAGGTTTTAGTAGTTTCTTAAAGCATAAAAAAAAAAGGCCAAAAAGTGACACCTATTTTTAAATTTAATTGGTGAATAACCTTTTTTAATTCTTTTACCAATTCACTTTATTCATTTAAAACCTTTTTCTTTCCCCACAATTACAAAATCATTCTAAATAAAATTATTTTAAAACTTTTATAAATAATTTTTTTTCAATTCCTGCTATTTCTAATCCTTCTCCAGATGTACACTGTAATATTCTCTTTAATAATGATACAGTTGTCTTCACGCACACCGTGCAAGTTTAAAGAAATGAATGGAATAATGGATTTTGACAAATGAAACTAGAACGAAGAACATAAGGGATTAAAATCTAAACATATCCTTAAAACATTTTCAAAAGGGAGAAAGAAATTAATTTTCAAGCAAAATTAATGTTCGTAATTTAACTAAATAATACATGCACCAAAAATTGAAATTATTAGTCTTCTTTGTTCACTTTTCAATTAATTAATTTACTTTCAAGAATTGCTTAATCAATAGTAAACATCCAAAATGCGTTTTAAAAATTTTGAAAATTTGGGAATGACAGCTTGTAATTGTTTTAAAAGGAGAAACCTTACGTATAATCAAAAATTATTGCTTGCTACTGTAAAGCAAAAATTTCAATAATATGTCCTTTTAAAGTTCAGAAAATAGTTTAATATCAATTGGATAATAAATTTTAAAAAATTGTCACTAATGTTTACTAGGTATACCTATGACAAAATATAAATGAACAGAGAATACAGATCAGAATAATGAAACAAGTGTCTGACAAATTTCCATGTCCATGACCAATGGAAATTATTCACCTTGGACAGTTACACAAGGCCATATAATACATTCAACTCTAGAGCAATTACAAGACACTTGCTGGTTTCGTATGTATGTGTACTGACCCACATTCAACTAATGCTGTCAAAGAGTAATTCCTGCAGCTTCCTTTCAGTCTTGCTTGTCTCTGATCACTTACAACAGACACACATTTAACTAACATTCTGTATTTAAAATTATCTTCATATCTCCTTCAAACTACCCATATGAAGCATTTTACTAATTTTACTAGAAGGCTGGTCCAATCTAATCAAGTCCCCTCACAATATCATAGATTATGGCTTCTTCCTTTCACCAAAATTCATTGCTCCAACAATGTCAATATCTACATAACAATATTACTGTAAAATGTACATCACTTTAAAGCACTTGTTAGGCCATTATACTCAAATAATTAAAGTTAAGACCATGGTAAATGTTCATGTTAAAGTAATAGCTTGTTGTCTTGAAAAGCACTGTATCGATATGCAAGATATAAACGCGGTGACATTAACACAAGCTTACTAAAAAGAAAAACTTTTACATTTTTTGCTGTACAACTTACCTGGGGACTCTAAAATACCATAACATTTAAATATATAACAACAAATTTTCAATGCTTCTGAATAAACTAAATGTCACAAGCATAGACAGGTTAAAGTTACTTCGGATAAGGTAGAGTTTAATTACTAGCATCTACATTGATACCGCACACAAAAGTTTCACACATATTCCTCATTATTTACATGTATTGTACACAAAACACCAATACAGTACACACAAGACAACGAAAGTAATCTACAGCACAAGAACCGGCTGTCACCAAATCAGGTTAAACATTACCTTTCAGAAGTTTGCGCCTATATTTTTTAATGATTAAACTTTAAAGAACGTTCTACCATGCTCACGATAAGATACATGAAAATAAATATTACCTCCTGTTTTACTTAATCGAGAAGAAAATTCTTCCAAAAAATGGCTGAAGACCACACCTCACCACGATGTGGTGGGGGACTGATGCCGAACTACTACTCTCGAAAAAAAGATTACGTCGACCTCTATTCTTGCGCGACCGAGCAACAGTCGGGCAGAAAATGTTAAAAAATGAAGTTACTACACGTATTGACTTTTATTTTAGGAGAAAATAAATACTGTAATACATTTCTTCTAAGGAACGCAACACATATTCATGGACGACAAATCCAACAACAGAAGCTGGACATCAAGGTGCATTGGGTGCAATGGAGAGCGCTCAAGATCGACATAGAAAACTAATTATGTTCTGTTGTCACTTTGATGGTACACTCTCTCGTTTTTGATCAGTTAATTGAATACTTTTTTAAATTAAATTTAAAGTTCCTGAAGAAACCAGTTATTAAAATAAAGAAATCTTTATTCAAGAAATTATTCATACTCAACAATTTTATTATGACGAGAACGCAATTAAAATAACAAGAAATTGTCACATCGTCTGAAATATTTACATAAAAGTGTATTTTAAACATAAATTATCTCTTTGGAAAATGATATTACTTAATATAACTTTTCACCACTTCTTACACTAGTTGTAAGATTTGAAATAGCTACCAAAGGAACACCTTCAAATCGATTTCTCTTTCCATGGACCCGCAAAATTCAAAACGAAGTTACTGTGATATCATTGAAAATTTCATAAATAAAAGTATTAGGAAATCCGCGACAGTGCTTCAGATTGCATCATTAGCTAGTAAATTAATAATATTTTAGTTTTTTGAATTGAAAATTTCTTTAAAAGATTAGGTAGCCTCCTTAAATTTAATGTCTTTCAAATGAAAATTTTCTCTTGCATTTTAATCTATAATAAGTTTGAGTTATCGAAACATAATAAATTTATAATGGACAAAAATGGAGTAAAAAAGGATAGGTATATGTGATAAAAAGCAAGTTTTCTAGTGATAATTGGACATAATGTGTTTTAAATACTAATTTGAGGAGTCATTGAATTTACGCTTGCCATACATACAGTACTCATAAAATTAATCAAGACAAAAATCTCAAGCCATTCAATCTTAAATTAATGTTTTAAAAAGTATGAGACACTGGATCTGGTTGGCACCAATAGTTAAGTTTTTACGCAATTAAGGTTTTCCTCAATTAAGGTTTAGTTGTGACAAGGTTGAGTATATCAATGGAAACTACATTTATTTGTTTACTTTGTGGTATTTTTTTAAAATTCCTCAAAAATTGACTTGTTAACTTCTAGAGTCTTTAAAATTTATCAACACAAGATGTGCCAACTTGTAATGGTTGATACATGTCTTGGAGTCAATTCTCAATGTTTTATTTACACACACACGCGCTCATACACGAGTGTGTGTGTGAGGCAGTGCAAGATCTTCTCAGCCAGACGGTGCGCGAGCTGAAGATAGACGTTGCAATCCTGTGGGAGCAATACAGGAATATGAACGGTCTTCAATGGATTTCGGACGGTGTAATCGAACTGCGGTGTGGATTGTAATAATAGTCCAGTCCAGGAAGTTATGCAAGTCCCAGGGGATGGATTCACCTGGATCAAGGTGATCGCTAAATATTTTTACAGTGTTTATGTCGCACCCAGAGCATCGTTTGAGAAGTTCAAGGCGTTACTCGATAGATTATTGGATGATGCGAGAGGACGAAGGCTTCTTATTATTGCTGGGGAGTTAAATGCATGGGCCACTGAGTGGGGCAGCTGGGTAAAGAACCAACGTGGGATGGCTCTCCTGGACAGCCTTGCCCGTTTAGACGTCTACCTCTGCAACACGGGTAACAGACCGACTTTTACCATGAATGGTCGCAGCTCCATCGTTGACTTGACATTCGCATGTGATACCCTTGCTTGTCAGATTACGGTGTGAGAGGTTAGCGATCATTATACACATAGCGACCACCAAGTTATTGTATATGAAGCCAGGGAGAAGTCTAGGTTAAGTTATGCAAGGGATAGGAGAGCCACTTGGAACCACAGGACGTTTGATCGCGATTCTTTCGCTGCCATGTTGGAGGGCAAAGTTATGCTGGTCGGAAACTCTGAGGATTTGGTGGAATCGATAATGAACCGGGTCTTTGACGCTCGTGATGCATCAATGACGAAACGCCTCAGTCCCCCTCCAGTGTACTGGTGGACTGACGAGATCGCGGAACTTCGCAGAGAATGCCACCGAACACGTACGTTGGCGCAACGCGGGTGGGGTCGCCTAAATTATAACACTCTCAAGGAGAATCGCATAGCCGCCAGAAGAGCTTTTACAAAAGCTATTAATATCAGCAAGGATCGTTGCTGGAAAGAGCTAAGCAACGAGGTGGATGCTGACCCCTGAGATCGTTCGTGTAAGGTGGTAACAGCCTGGCTCAAGGCTCTGTCCAGACCACCCTGACTTGCTCAGTCTTCTTGGAGAAGATAGATGCTATCCTGTTTCCTCATCAAAGGGATGTGTTGCCGCCTATGGATCCGCTTGAAGATCTACACGAGACTTCGGCGGTTTCATTAGACGAACTGTTCAAGGCTGGCGATAAGGTTCAAGATAGCAAAGCCCCCGGCTTGGATAGGGTGCCGAATGTCGCTACTAAGACCCGGCCAGATCTATTCTTAGAGGCATACAATGCGTGCGTGCGAGAAGGGAATTTCCCTCGTCGTTGGAAGCAACAACGCCTGGTCCTCCTTCCGAAGGGCGATAAGCCACCTAGCGACCCGTCAGTATATCGGCTTATATGTTTACTGGATACTGCTGGCAAGGTATCAAGGCAAGTGGATCATCTGTAAACGAATTGAAGCCTACGCGGAGAAACCACAGGGACTGTCTGATAATCAGTATGGCTTCGGGTAGGCGAGATCCACAGTAGACACAATTAGGGTCGTCATCGACATCGAAACTGAGACCGGAGTAAAGACCTATGGTATCTTGGGTGGTGTTCCACAAGGCTCGGTACTTGACCGAGATTGAAAGCGTCTCGCATGGCCTCCGCCTTGCCACTAATTATGCCTAACGTCGGGGGTCTAAGGCAAAGCAACCGGAGGCTACTGTCTAGAGTATTTAACTCGATGCTGCTCTACCCAGCCCCTCTTTGTGCTGATGCCTTTGGGATCCAGTCGTATGCCCGCGGTGCGAAGTCAGTGTACAGAAGGTCCGCCTAGAGGGTGGTGCGGACGTTTCGCACGGTTTCGTATGAAGCTGTGTGTATGATAGCCGACATGCCCCCTATAGATCTTATGGCACAAGAAAGGGCCAGGCTGTACAGACGTAAGCGAGAAGGGAGCTGCAAATATGAGCGTCATCATGAAGGAAGAGAGAGAGGTGACAATGTCTCAGTGGCAAAGGCGATGGACACTATGATCCACTGGTAGATTGACATTTCGTTTTATTCCTGACATGGCCAAAGTGAACAAAGTGACCCAAAGGAAACACGGAGAGGTGAATCATTGT
This sequence comes from Teleogryllus oceanicus, assembly GCA_964035755.1. NCBI lineage: Eukaryota > Metazoa > Arthropoda > Insecta > Orthoptera > Gryllidae > Teleogryllus > Teleogryllus oceanicus. Next base: position 100,277,330 of record CAXIVR010000001.1, read on the forward strand.
TTGACCCAGTGTTTAACGGGGCACGGGCGCTACCGTGCATACCAACTTCGTTTCCGGTTGGACGATGACTCCTCATGCCCAACCTGTGATCGTTGGGAGAGACTCCTCATGCCCAACCGCTTCGTTGAGGAGAGGGACTCCACAGACTCTTCCTACAGGTTGTGACTCCTGTTACCATCGTCACTAGGATGCTGGAGTCCCAAGAGAATTGGAGAGCGGTAGCCACCTATGCCGCAAAAGTTTCAAAGAAGCTTCGGGTAGAAGAACGATTTGGAAAGAGTATCCCGTGACATTAGTTGGCAGAGAGCCGATCTCCCCCTCCCGCGATGCAAAGCCTGATGGCGGCACCAAACGCGACAATTGAGCAGTTCCTTGACCGCTTAGTGTACGACACAAGAGGACGAAGCCCCTTGGTGATAACTGGAGATTTCAACGCCTGAGTGGGGTAGTTCGTCCACTAATGAGCGAGGTCGAGCAGTTCTGGCATCCCTCTCCCTTCTGAATGTAGAGCTCGCCAACACATAAGACATACACACCTTCCGCAGAGGGGGCGTGGGATCTGTTGTGGATCTGACGTTCATGTCAGATAATCTTTTGAGAATGGGAGTGTCCTGGAGAGTTAGTGAACACTATACCCATAGTGACCACCAGGCACTTTTGTACGAGGTGAAAAATCAGCGGAGGGATAATTTTGCGCCGAAATATCAGCCAGCTTGGCGGAATGCTAAAACGTTCGACGAAGACGTTTTTCGACAATGTTTGGAGACGATAGTGCTAACAGGTACCGCAGATGACAAAGCTGGGCAGGTGATGAAATGGATAACCAAAGCCTGTGATGCGGCTATGTCTAGACGGGGCGCAATCTCTCGACGTTCACCAGTTTACTGGTGGACTGAGGAAATCACCCAATTACGACGGAGGTGCCTTCGAGCCAGAAGACAGTACCAGAGAGCTCGTGGCAGAGACAACTTTCCTCAATTGCAAGAGCACTACAAACTCGCTCGACGCCATTTGAAGATAGAGATCCGCAAGAGCAAACGCTTATGTTCCAAAAGCCTGTGTGACGAGGTGGAAAAGGATCCATGGGGTAGGCCGTACAAGACGGTCATGTGTAGGTTAAGACAGCGGTATTTGCGTTCTCCAACTTGCCCCAGTAGGCTGCTCAGAATTGTGACAGCCCTATTCCCGAGCCACCCCGGTGACTCAGTTAATATAGCGTTATCTGAGCTAGAAATAATTCCTCCACTCACGCAAGAAGAAATTCTGCACGCAATCAGCAGAATCGGCAACACAAAGGCTCCCGGACCGGATAACATTCCCAATATTGCCCTCAAGACTGCGATACTCGCTCACACCGACATCTTTGTGGATCTTTATTATTATTATTGCTTGAGGGAAGGGGTGTATCCAGAAAGATGAAAAAAAAGCGCTTGGTGCTCCTCCCTAAGGGAAATAAATCTCCCGAAGATCCATCATCATACCGGCCATTGTGTATGCTTAACACAGCTGGCAAGGTTCTGGAGAGAATTATTAGTACCAGACTAGAGAAAACTGTGGAGGAGGGAGGAGGCCTTTCAGAAAATCAGTATGGTTTCCGCAGAGCCGCTCGACTGTTGACGCAGTCCAGCTTGTCATTAACACCGCCCGACAAGCAATTGGAGGAAGTAGATGGAAGAGAGGCCCAAAACAGTACTGTGCTGTCGTTACGGTAGATATTAAAAATGCATTCAACTCGGCCAGGTGGAGTAATATTCACCAAGCTCTCCGCAGATTTAATGTGCCAACGTACTTGAGGAAGATTGTGGCCGAGTATCTGAGTAATAGAGCCCTGATTTACAATACAAATAATGGGCCGAAGGTACATAATATCACGGCTGGTGTCCCGCAAGGGTCGGTATTGGGTCCACCATTATGGAATGTGATGTATGACGAGGTTCTTCGGCTTCCCCTCCCAGAAGGAACCAGTATTATTGGTTTCGCGGACGACATTGCTATCGTCGCCGTTGCAAAGTACATTGAGGAAATTGTGTATATTTGCACGAAGCGATCGCTATTGTTAGTCAGTGGTTGAAGTCCTCAGGGCTGCAGTTAGCTGAGCACAAGACTGAAGTTATCCTAGTCACTAGCAGGAAAAAGAGAGAAACCATCACTCTCAAAGTCGGAGACCACCATATTCCATCACAGCCGTCGATCAAATATCTTGGTCTCATGATTGACGCCCGTCTGACATTTGCTGACCACCTGAAGTACGCCAGCAATAAAGCTGCGGTAATTAATGCAGCATTGTCGAGACTAATGCCCAACATAGGGCCCTGTCAGGAGAAACGGAAGCTTCTGGCCTTGGTTGTGAGGTCCGTCTTGCTCTATGGAGCCCCAGTATGGGCCAACTCCATGTCGATAAATAGTTACATCCGAGGGATGACGTCAGTGTACAGGTTATCAGCATTGCGGGTAGCTTGTGCATTCCGCACTGTGTCAAACGATGCAGTGTGCGTCATCGCGGGGATGCCTCCTGTAGATATCTTGGCGCAGGAAAGACGGAGGCGATATCACAAAGAAGAGGAGAACCCAGACTGCTGGACAACACTGCTCGAATGGCAGGATCGATGGGACAAGTCCATTAAAGGAAGATGGACGTACCGCATGATTCCCTCCATTGCACCGTGGATCAACCGTAAACACGGCGAAGTAAATTTCTTCTTGACTCAGCTGTTGTCTGGACACGGATGCTTTCTGGCATATCTCCACAGGTTCAAGCTGGAGGATACCCCATTCTGTCCACTATGTGAACCTGCTGTCGAAGACGCCGAGCATGTGTTCTTCCAGTGCCCGTGATACCATCTGCAGCGACGGCACGTTATGAGTATACTCGGGATCGACCCGCTGACACTCGAAGCAATGGTTGGGTGCATGCTCGCCTCAGAAACCAACTGGGATGCGGTGAGCTCATATGCGCAGACCATAATAGCTGAACTCAGGAGAATAGAAAGGGAAAGAAGGGAAGTCGATTGATCCTCGTTTGATCCTTCCTACGTTTTGACGAAGAGAAGTGGCTTGTGACTAAGCCACTCTAATCCACTCCCCGTGATGTAATGCCTAACGGCGGTTCCGCGGGGAGGATGGAGGAGAAGGGAGGTTGGTTTTAGTGGGTAAAAATCTCACACTATCATGTGGTACGGGCCGCATGGTGTCGTTTGAAGATTTCCACCTACCCTCGTAAACACACACACACACACACATACACACACACACACACACACACACACACACACACACACACACACACAAATAAGTTTAATGTCATTTGGTCTTGCAGAACAGTTTCACGTTGTCAATTACAACAGTGTTGGTAGTTTCAAAATTAAGTATTTAAAAATCAGTCTTTAATTGGATTTAATCAGTCTTATACCTCTTTTTATTAAAAAAAAATGCATATTTTCTTTTTACATTTAGTAAGTAACCTGTTTTAATTGTTTGAAATTTCATGTTAAAGAGAACTTAAACTTGCAATAGGTAAAGAAGGCAAAATTGCAGATTTAAGCTATAAAGAAATAAAAATAAATGTTTAAAAATTAAGGAATGATAACTCTTTAGAAAACTAAATATCACTGGTTGACAACAAAAAATTAGTCTTTACATCTCTGCTAGGTACAAGTCAACCTTGTACCTAGGAATAACAGAAGGGTACCGCCCCCCTTAAGACGGTTCCCACCATGTCACTACCCTGATGGCCACTGTGCTTTCACAGCTACTACCCAAAATGTGTAATCAGTCTCATATGTGCTGCAAGCCCATGTCATCTCTTGAGGGATGGGAGAGACAACACAGTAAATCCACTGTGTTGCTGTGCTGTGGGCTGAAGCACGGGTTTAAAGCACTGCACATACATAGAAGTAAGATACCATGAACAGGTTGGTACTTGCAAGAAAGATATATCTGCTTATGAAATGAAGACAGAAAAGTCATGGATTTTATTTTGCCAAAATGGTAGGTAGTATGGTACAAAATTCAAGCACGAATTTTGATTTGAAGAAAACGATTTGAAGGTTTCCCACTGGCTCCAAACTTATAGAACCTTACAGAACCTACTGAATAGTAAGTTACACAATCTAATGGATCATATGTCTCCAGTAGTGGTGAACTTCAGAACAAAGATCATTTCTCCCTTTCTCTTTAATTTATATTTAAAGGATAAATTGAAAACATCTTATTAATATTAACATTGCAGTAAAGTAAGTTGGAGAGTACTTATTTGAACTTTTTTGTCTCAGATTTTTTCAGGGGTAGAATATCCTTTGGCTATTACTGTATCAAGTATCAGACCACAACAAAAATTTTGCAATTTTCCAGTGGCCAATACTGAAACAAAATCAGGGTATGGAAATAAATGAGTAAAAATATAACAAATTGAAAATTGGCCATTTTTAGGCAAGAGATCTATTCAGAAAGAGGTACATGAATTATTCATTGAATTTTACATGAGAAATTTAGTACTGTAGCTCAAGAACATTTAGAAAATTATAAGAAACTGCTATATAAAAGTGTTCTTAATTGTGGCCACAATTGGTGCTTTTACGAAGGTGCAAGAAATTTTAAAAAAGCCCTGGTTTTCCCTATTTATTATTACCATTTTCTTATCAGTATAAATTCCCATTGTAATTTGCTTTTAGCATGTACTTATGTCACAAATACACTATTTATAATGAAGGATTGTCCACTAGCCTGGATTATAGATGAAAATAGATTACATTAAAATAAACTATCTCATTCATTTGAGTCACTAACTTTGACTTTAAAAAAATCTGATTGAGGATACTAAATCATGAAACATTTGGCAGGTAATGCTGATATTAGTCTGCATTACACTCTGATGCAACTTATCCTGGATAACCTAGATAATATAATTATGTAATTCATATCATGAAATTTTGTATTTTCACACTCTTATTGGTCTAGATTTCAGTCCAGCAACATTTTTAAGTTCATTGTTATAACTTGTTGCTTAATTATTGTACTTAATGACCAACCCACAGCACAAGAGACCAACACACCAAATTTCCACTTCTAGAGATGTGAATTGAAACATTCTATGTGAAATTTGTGACAGGCAAAGATTTGTGGTAGGTTTCTTCAAGGTTCTCCTATTTCCCCATGCTTCTCATTCCACAACCTAATCGATCTTCTCACTTATTACTCACCACATCATGTGATGTATCATCATTACCATTATGACCATCTCCTCCAAACATGCATTTCCTAATGGGGAACCCAGCAACAACCACATTTAGATACTGAAAACTGATAATGATACTGCAAAACTACAGTCTTGTATTATTTCCCCACAATGGAAGCCATATAATTAATATTTCTTTGTCATCAAAATATACCTTAACATTTTTTTAGAATTGTATGTGAAAAGAAAAAAATACTTTAAAGATTTTGTTGAATCCCATTGGGGCACATGTTATAAGAACAGATATAACTATGCATCATTCCAGATTTAGAAAATGCATTAAAAAAAAACGGAAAAAAAAAATAAAATACTTGAACTTGCAATAATTTTGACGGAGTAGAATGGAATATTAAAATATTTTCATTACATATTCCCAAATCCCTTCAGAGTGAAGGTTTGAAGAAGAAACGAGTTGATTTTTGTCATACAACAAGCAAGAAAAATAATATAATGTGAAGGGTTAGTGAACAATATCTTTCTACATTTTGAATATAGAAGAACTTTGTTATTGGAAATGTCTTTGAGGAAAGTAAGCAAATGATAAGAATACGCCAAAACCAGTTTTGTCTAAGAAATATGTTTCACATTTTTTTTGAAAGCTCTTTGTCTAAATCATTCTTTCAAGTTCAAGTAAGAAACAGAGACAAAATATATGAAGATATTGTTGATGAGCTGTAACACTGAGTACAACTTCAAAAATATGAGTTTTGAGTTATGATTGTTATTTATAACATTTTTTATAATTGAAATTACCAGTTCTCCTATGAAGCCCCTTAGGTGGTTCATGGACAGCGTGCTAGCTTTCTGTGAGGCAATTCTGGGTTCAATTTCCAGCTTGGGCAAAAATGGAGCTGAAGTTTTCTAATACAAATTGTCTCAGTTTCTTTAGCTGTGTGATGAAAGAAAGATCTGGCAGGACAGATAAGTTAGGTACAGTGGTGGGAATATATCATGTTCGTCACATGTCTTCCTTATCCCCAGGCTTGGATAATTATAAAAATAACAACAACAATCCGTGTGGTGTCGGGGTTTTAATAGAAAAGCACCACGGGATCTCCCCCTGTCGTAGGCGACTAATCGGAGCAGCTGTTCGCTGTCACTCCCCTAAACATCCTCTCATTTCCACGAAATTCGGCTGTCATTGCTTCCATTACTTGTGGCACACTTATGTTTTCTGTCCAATAGGCCAATCTTCGCATCGGTCAAACCTTTTGTTTCCGACACCGACACTATTAGGTTCTATTCTACTCTTCAATTCTAACTCTATTCTTCACTGCCTTCCTTTTTTCCCTTTCCTTTTAGCTGGCGATAGTTAAAAAATGATAGGGAAAGGTGACCCTGAAGAAAAAAAACCGAGATGGAAGGTCTTTTAGGATCAATCATTTCGGAGCAGGGGATCGGAGCCCCAGTACCGGCGGTCGGGGGTGAGCAAGCAGGCCACCGGGCGTCGTCACCCAGCGTCTGCAATGCCAAGGGTGCGGATCACTCGGCATCCCTGGCAGATATTGCTGCGACTGATACCACAATGATTCAACAGCTAGAAGAACTATAGAGGAAGATTATTGATTGTCTGAGCCAAAATCTTCAGACGTTCGAAAAGTTTATGTTGAAGAACAACCCGGTGACAGTGAAGGACGCTTTGGCTAAAGCACTGGAAAACATCGATGCTCTGAGAAATGGGTGGCGCGATGCATTAGGCGAGAAGAGAGAGTTCTCGGAGATGTTGAACTCTATTTAAAAAAGAGAAGAGGATGCTAAGGGAGGGAAAAATAGGCTGAACGCACAGGAAAAGAGGAGAGCGACGCATAGTCCACCAGAGGAGACTCCCAGAAGAGACAAGAAAAAAATAAACAGAAGGAAGCGGTATAAAAGATCAGTGATAACCCAGATGAAAGTGCAGGCAACCAGAACGAGGTGAGTAAATTGCTCGAAAAAGAAGAGGCTCTGGATGAGAAGCAATGGGAAATCCAGCTGTTGTATTTGTGGGTTAATAAATAACATCACTAGCTCGTAACAATAGCACTTTATTCATCTATAGGATACATTTGATATACTGGCGCGGCACACGCGGTCACAACACCACTCGAGAACATAAAAAGACTCCTGCGCTACTGTTGTGCCGGCCGGCGGGAGGAGGGGGAGAAGCCGGAGTCAGTATTACCAACTGACCTAATACATAACATTTCTTCCCTCTTTTAAATGATCCTGGTTACAACTATGGAGAATAACGTAAGGGTGCACGACATATGCGTGTGGATCTGCGGGGTAACATTGGTGTATGCAGTAAATGAGAAGCTCGGTCTGGATTTCGCAGTGTGACTGGTCTCGCTGGTGTCTGGATTGATGCTGGAGTCACGTTGGCACGAGCAGCTTCTGGCGCCCTCTCAACTGATGCTGTGGTTGCTGGTGTTTGGAAGAAGTGGGTCCGTCGTCGCCTGGGTGTAGTTCCGCCTACTTCGTCGGTGGTCGGTGTCTGGTCCCTGCGATCTGTTGTTCTTCTGAAAATTTCCGAAGTTGGTCGATATGTCGCTTGACCCGTTTTCTCTGGTAGTAGACCTCATAGTGTAGATCTCCGATGCGGGCTGCGATGGTACCAGGAAGCCATCTGTCCATGTTCGGGTTGCGGGATAGAAAGTAGACGGAGTGGCCCACTTCAAGAGTGCGAAACGTTGAGTCCATTTCTGCCCTTTGTTTTTGACAGATCTTTGTGCAAACATCTTCGGGTCTTGTCAGGTTTAGATGTGTTCGACGCTCTCTTCCCAAAAACAGCCGAGATGGGGACTGTCCTGTGGTAGAATGAAGCGCCTTCCTAAATTGTCGGAGAAACTCGTTCAGGTTGGTCCGCAGCGTTCCTTTGGTGGTCTTCATGGCGTGGAGGGCGTCCTTCACCGTTTGGACATGCCGTTCTGCTTGGCCATTTGTCGATGGGTGATAGGGCGCTATGAGCTTATGATATTTCACACCACTGTTCTTCAGAAAGGCCTTGAACTCTTCCGCGATGAACTGTCGGCCGTTATCTGAGACGACTGTGACAGGAGTCCCGTTCGCCGTAAATAAATCGTCAAACAGAGCAATTGTTGCTGCTGCTGATGTGGAGTTTGTTGGCCTGACCTCGAGCCACTTGCTGTAGGCGTCTACAACGATGAGTAGCATAGTATCAGCTACTGGCCCCGCGTAATCGATATGGATGCGCTCCCATGGTGCCCTCGGATACTCCCAATGATGGTCACGGAACTTGGGTGGAGCATGAGCCTGGGCAGCGCATGAGGTACAGGATTTCGCAAACTTTTCGATGTCAGCGTCAATTCCTGGCCAGAAAACGAAGGAACGTGCCATTCCTTCGGGTATCTTGACGATACCCGGGTGAGCTGCGTGCAGATCATTGAGGATGGCCTCTCGCAGTGCAGGTGGAATCACTACTCTGTGTTCAAACATAAGGCAATTGGCAGCAAGTGCAATTGGCAGCACTTTGCCTCGATGGTTTCAGCTCTGAAGGGATGCTGTTGAACCTGATGAACTGTAAACAAATCGAAGTCATCATGTTCCATTGTCCCTTCTCCACTGTGCGGACCTGCATTCCGAACCTTATTGACTGTCAGTATCAGCATTCTGGAACAGTAGTCTGCGCTGGCGATTTTGGCGTCGATCTCTTTCTCATAAGCATCTCTCAGGGCTACAGGCACGTCTCGTGCTCGAACGAACGTAGGCGTGGCTCCAGGTCTCAGGTGCATCTTCGCTGGAGGGCCTGATAGCTTCCCAGGGATATCACTGAAGACGTCCTGGCATCGGTGGATGATAACGTCAAGTTTTTGTTGGTCCGAGGTCGACAGCTTGGGCGGCGTCAGCGGCTTGTCGGTGGAAATGTGGTGCGCAAGGTTCTGCTTCCTGCACGATGGCTTTCCGAACATTTCCAAGAAGTCGATTTCGTGCTTGAACTCTTTGACCCATTCCCGGCGCAGGAGCGTGTCGAATTCGCCGTCCACCAAGTACAGGTCGAGGATCTTCGTCGTAGCTCCCACAGTAGCTTGAACTCGGGTGAAACCGATGCAACGAATAGGATGGTGTGAGTAACTCACGAAACGTCGGCCTGTCTTACGCAACTTGAAATTGGGAATGATGGTGCCAAACTTCTCTTGACTCATGATCGCGCAAGGAGAACCCGTATCGAATTCCATGTCGACTGTAGTGCCCTCTATCTGTACAGCCAGAATTTCTCGCCTGGGTGATGGTACCGATCCGATGACCTCGACTTTTAACACGTCGATCTGATCAACTGGGTCGTCGGATTCGTAGACCTGGTTAGCAAGCGAACGCGACCTGCATACTCTGCTGATATGCCCCTTTTTTCCGCACGTATAGCACTTGGCGTCCCGAACTCTGCACTGACCACGGGCGTGAGCTCCCCCACACCCCGCGTATCCTTGTTGGTTCTCGCGGTGTGACTGGCCGTCATGCTGCGGTGGGTCGCTAGTAGCTTGGCGGGGTCGTTGCTGGTTGCCTGGCCTTTGATTGCTGTCCTTCCGTGCCGGTGGTTTCTCGTAGCCAATCCGGTTTGTGGGTTCACTTCTTGAGGATAACTCCGGATTTTTCGTGTAGCTTCGAGTGCGCACGCTATCTCGTACGCGGCGACAAAACTCTCTGGTTTCTTGACAATAATCTCGTCGCACATGTCCCTTGATTCTACGCCTTTAAGCAGTTGTTCGATTAACATGCGGTCTAAAAATGTTCCATACTCACAGTGCGCGGCTCCTTGTCTCAGCCGGAGGGTGAAACTGGCAATCGATTCTCTTGCCTGCTGCGACATGCTCCGAAATCTTATGCTTTCAGCATATTTGTTACGGCTGATATCATAATGACTAATCAGTTTGGACTGGATGTCGTTGTAGGAGAGGGTTTCCGGGTCGATGGGACTTGCGAGTATCTTCAACGCATCGTTCAGTTCGGCGCCCATGTAAACACGTGCGTACGACGCGTGAACACGCGAAAATGAACATTTTCGGGAACCTTACTCAAATTGAGCGCCCAGGTGAATCGTGTAAAATAGTCACCTACGGTGGTCCCATCGGCGGCGCGGTATGCTGGCATCGCGAACTGTGGTGGCCGAGGCGATGCTGACGACGCTGACTCATTGCCGGCTACGTCTCGAGCAGTGGACTGTCTGAGAGCGTTAGCAATCATCTCCGACAGAGTTTGGAGAAGTTCCGTGGAAACTGCGTTTGACATGGTGGGGAAACTTTGTGCACTGATGAATAAACCCGCGAGGCGATACACTTTTCTTCGTCACGGCGCGGTCGCGTTGAGGTTAGATTCCGCACGAGTTCACTTTTGCTTGCTTAACGCGGCGTTATTTATGTATCCCACTCCTGACACCACTGTTGTATTTGTGGGTTAATAAATAACATCACTAGCTCGTAACAATAGCACTTTATTCATCTATAGGATATATTTGATATACTGGCGCGGCACACGCGGTCACAACACCTCTCGAGAACATAAAAAGACTCCTGCGCTACTGTTGTGCCGGCCGGCGGGAGGAGGGGGAGAAGCCGGAGTCAGTGTTACCAACTGACCTAATACATGACACCAACGAAAGATCAAAAATAAAGATAGGGAAAAGATGAAGGAGGCTAAACCTGCAATTAAAAGAAATGAGTCTCTAAAGATTACAGCGAGACAAGTTGTTTCATATGCTGACATTATAAAGAAATTTTGCACTTCAGAAGAGATGAAAGGGAACGATGAGGTCCTAAGAGTGAGGAGAACAAAGAGGGAAGGATTCCTGATCGAGTTGAAAAAACAAGAGCGCAAACGCCTTTAGACAAAAAATGGCTAAAATAGTGAGCGAACTTGCTGACTTACAACCTCTGAGACCAAAGGTAACGCTAGAGGTAAAGGATATCGACGAAGTGACGACCAAAGAGGAAGCCATAGCTGAGGTGGAAAAAGTGCTGGAAAGAAATGAGTAGAGAATTGAGGTCGAATGAGCACTGCTGAAAGGTTATGCCGCAATGCAAACAACATTAATATGGGTCTCAGAGAAGATGGCCAACGAGATTCTCAAGATACGAAGAATAAGAATGGGGCTAGTGAACTGTAGGGCGAGAGAAAGAATCCAAGTTGGTCGTTACTTCCGAAGTTTGGGCTATGACCACGTGGCTAGAGGATCCAAGGGACCCGACAGAAGAAATGCTGTTAGAAATCTGGTAAAGTAGGGCACACTAGAAAAGAATGTAAGGATAAAGAATGTTGCGTAGCTTGCAAGGACAAAGGGGTTGCAGATGGACATTCGGTCGCAGGCGGTAAATGTCCCTTATACCGAGAAGCACTTGCACAATTAAAACAAAGAACATATGGAACTAAAGTTTCTGTAGATAAATCTGGGTAGAAGCCAGGGAGCTCAAAATTTACTGATGGTGAGAGAGAGTCAGAATCATATTGACGTGTTACTTCTTAGCGAACCGAAATGTCGACAAGACCTGACTGAATGGTACCAGTATAGTGCAGGGAGATCGTCTATCGTCATTTGCATCCCGCGAATCAAGGTGAGCAAGTATAAGTCAACTAGCCACAGCTTTGTGTGGGTATAGACAGAAACCCTGATGTTATACAGTTGTTATTTCTCCCCAAACGATAGACTGCAACAATTCGTGGATAAACTTGAGGTACTGGAAGAAAGCATAGGCGAATCTAAACGAGATGTATTGTTGACCGGAGATTTCAATGGGAAATCTCCCGAGTGGGGCGAAGAAAGGATGGACAGAAGAGGGACTCTAATAAGTGAAATTATAGCCCGAAAGGACTTGATTATAATAAGTAGAGGAGTTAAACCAACGTTTAATAGGGGAGACATTAAGTCAATAATTGGCCTGAGTATCGCAAACCAACAGTTCCAGATCACATTGAAGAATGGGAAGTCCTAGAGGAGGAGTCCCTAAGTGACCACAACTATATATTCATTAGGATTGTAGGAAGTCAGTTCTTCAAACAATCGTCTTATATAGGCAAGAAAACTGTCCAAAGCGGGCATGTAATGCTCGGAAGCTTAATGAAGAAAACCGGAAAAGATCCAGAATCTATGTACATTCAAGAACTACGGTGGGGAGTTCAACCCCAAACAATAGACAGTATGGCAAACAGGGCTCGAAAGGTAATCCAGAGGGCCTGCAATCTATCGATGCCTCTAAAGACAGTCGGCAGTTATCACGAGGGACCAAAATATTACTGCTTACAGGAAATAGCCTTCCTCGTGAGTGATTGTGTAGCAGAAGAAGATGTACGAGAGCAAAGGGGGATGAACATCTGAGAAGAGATTACAAGCAGAAGAGGAAGGAACTCAACTGCGCAATAAGAAGAAGCGAGGACAAGTGCTGGAGAAAGCTATTATTAGAAATTGAAAACGATACGCGGGGCTTGACTTATACAATTGTTATGAGGAAGTTGAATGGGAGGTGGAATATCCCTACTCTAAATAATAAAACGTAGGTCGAAGAAATAATTAGGCATTTAATTCCCAAACGCCACAAAAGGAAAAGGAACAGCTATGACAAAGCGGTAGAGGCAGACATGTTCACGACTTGTGATCTTCAAGATGTTTGTAAATATCTGAAAGTAGGCAAGGCACCTGAGTTGGACGGGATACTGAACAAGGTACTAAAAGTCGTCATCACAGAATATCCGTACCTTCTATTGGAACTCTTCAATGAGTGTATGAGATATGGAGCCTTTGTCAAAGAATGGAAGCGTCAGAAGCTTGTACTATTAAGAAAGGGACACAAACCGGTGGATAGTGCATCATCATATAGATCCAGCTGGATACCATGGGTAAAATGCTGGAAGGCCTGATTCTTCAGCGCTTGGAGAAGCACATGATTGGACAGAGCAGCTTGGGTCACACCCAGTACGGGTTTCGTAAAGGCAGATCGACGATAGACGCTCAGGGAGGCAGTCGAAGGGAGAACTGCAAACTTTATTGGAACCGCCCAATATTAACAGATAAACAAATTCCGAACAACATCCCGGATATTGTACTGGTTTTAAAGACTGAAAGGAAAACCTTTATCATTGATATTGCAGTCCCTCTACCAGCCAATCTGAAGAAAACACACACGGAAAAAATTAACAAATACCTGCCATTGGCAGATGAAATCAAATCTATGTGGGGTATGGCAAAAGTCATAGTGGTACCAGTTGTTATTGGCGCTACAGGTGAAATCCTCAACACACTAAACAGCGGTATTGACATCTTAGATTTGCACCGTGATGTGTACATTTTCATTCAGAAGTCCGTGACTTGGACACCTGCAGTATTGTCCGAAGAATACTGGGAGAGTAGATGGGCAAGATGTCAAACAGAAATCTTACGTCCTTTGGCTACACAGTCCCGGAGTAAGATGTTGGCCTCCATTGGAGTGAAATAAGAGAAATAATAATAATAATAATAATAATAATAATAATAATAATAATAATAATAATAAGACAACAAAGGGCCAAATCCTGGGAACACTATTCACAGCCAAAAATATATTTAAGTCTATTTAATCTGACCCCAAATAACAAATACATACATACATACTCCTACAAAGCCTTGCAATAACACCTAACTTATTCCACAATTCATACATTATTAAGTCTGTGAACTGGGTATTTAAATGGCTAGCAAACAGTTTAAATACAGTTATCTCAAAGTTTCATTTTGCGAATTGTGTCAATATTGCAGCCCATAAATCATATACTCAGTTCATTTCCAAAATGTTTTCCTGTTTTAGAAAACAAGGAATTAATACAAGTGCCTTCAAAACATGACTTGCATTTTATTGTTGTTGTAAGAGACAATAATCGAAGCTGTTGAATTTTAAATGAAAATTAAAAAAATGTTAAGATGTAAATATTTGTTTTATTTGATATTTAAAAACATTTATGATGAGATGCTAATGTTTTATTAGCAGACTTGTTTGGATGTTTTTATGAGCTTAACGATTTTTATGGATTTATAAGAGTACGTTTGCTTTTCTTGATTAATAATAACATTTTTTCCAGTTAAACAAAATGTTAGCAGTTAATCAGTTAAGGACACTGCATTTTAAACAAAAACAGACACACCTGTCTTAATTAAGACACATTACTGACCTGGTTCTTCTGATCATTATAACAAAGCACTAAATCAAAATCAAAACACACAAATGCTGGAACAGTACCCTAACAAACAGGCCAATGACCACACCCCATCTTTTCTTCTTCTTTCTTGTCTTATCTTCACCCCTAACTTATACACACCTACACTTTCATGCATGACACTACTACACATGATAGAGACCAGTTGGAAACTTTGAGCTTGATCTGGCTGGGGTGGCATTCCCCTGATTCCTCATACTTGGATGGGGAAACCCTGTAAGTAAAATGTAAGTAGGGTGCTGAATCTTGGCATCCAGTGGAGGAAGAACATCATCACTGCCCATGATAAAAACACACTTAAGGCATTACACTTACAGGACTAATGACTATACAGTTGATGAACAATGAATCATGAAATAATCAATAAATTAAAATCAAAAATAAATGAATGAGTTATGATTAAAATTTCAATGATTAAAATTTCATAGGATAACATTTCAAGGGTTGAAACAATGCCACAATTTCAAAAAATTTAAATAATGTGGCTTGTACACCGAATTTTTTGGCTGGCTATGTTCCTATTAGTTAGCCTGTGTTCCTATTAGTCCTGTTAGTTGCTTTACTTAGAAATATAATGTACAACCAATGTTTACAATTGGTTTCAGTTGGCAAAATGACTGCCTAAAGTGTTTTGTAATGCAACTGATTTTTACAGTTGAAACTTCAAAAATTTTGTGGTAATCGAATTGAAATTCAATGTCAAACTCCAAAAGTAAAGTAATCCAAATTTTGTGGGAGAAGTAATATCCCCCATTAGGAGATGTTTATTTTAAACTTAAATACATGCATAGACTCATAAATCACTTTATACGATCAGTTATGCCCAAATATGAGATTGTTGCTAAGCTTCCCACACCAACTCTAAAAAGAGGAAAGCACTTTTTTCATCTCATCTTGAAAGGTTACAATGTGAAATAGTAATACTTATTTAAAAACTTACTTAAATATACTCATTTAAATACTTATTCTTGGATTGTATAATGATGCTTTTCAAAGATAAATTTTTCTCTTAAAACATAGTCTAATAAATGATTATGTTTTAAGAGAAAAATTTATCCTTGAAAAGCATCATTATACAATCAAAAAACAATGACTACTAATCATTAAAATTGTTCTGTGGTGTATTTTTGCCGTATTGTTACCTATAAAACTCTCACACATTTACACATTTTCACAGACATGGAAATAGACTTGAAGGTGGCAATGATTGTGAGTGAGGTGGCAATGATGAGGTGGAAATAGACTTGAAGGTGGCAATGTGGAACTAAACATATTTTGAAGCTATTCTCAACAAATTCAATTAAGTTTCTGCTTTCAAGTTCAGATTCCAATAGCCTCATGAATTTGAAAGTGATGTTTATGGTTTATTATCAATAAAGAATTAGTGAATGCATGTGGTTATCATTTGTGGTTTTCTCTACTTGCATAGCCAATGTTATTGGATATTACAATTAGTATGATAATAACAATCACCCCAGTTCTGAGTTTTCATTTTTGTAAAGAATCATCTATGAAGAAATTGTACACGTATTATTTTGATTTATTAAATAATGTGTTAAATTTTAATTTAAATATTAGAAAAAAAAAAAAAATTTGAAGCCTTTTTGAAAATGGCGATTAAGCATTACTGTAAATGCGAAATTCGAAGGCCTTCTTCACATAATTGTAATGAGATTTCGAAAAACTTCATTTAAAGTCATTTGAAGCACTTCCATTCACAAATGTTATAATTTATACAAATCGACGGAAATGTGCATATTAACGGCGTAACGGTTTAAGCGTTATAGTAAATGACTTTAGAGGACGTTTAGTTTAGGGGAGTAAGCATACTTTCCATCGTGGATATAACCATGAGCTCGCCAAAGCTGGCGGAGCGTGTTTTGGATCAGGAAGTGCTGGATATGGAGACTCAGTGGTCATAATTACATCAAATTCTAACCTTTACTGGAAGAATCCAGACTCATCCAGGAACTGGAATGGGAAACACATCCCACATCACAGGATGGATTGATTGATTTTTTCATGTTTTCGGGCGCGGCAACTGCTCTGGTCATGTCCCGTTAGTGTAGTGCATGTTTTTTTGGGAGATGGCGGTGATCTTCCCCCGAGGATGATGATGGATAGCGAGATCCGGCACCGACCTACCGTCGGCTAGTGGGGTTTACCCCTAACCAAGACTCTCACACCAGCGGGGCACCGCCCCAGCCGGGACAAGCTCTAAGCTTCCGACCTGTCTCCCGAAATATGTGGTAGCATAGTGCATGTTAGTGTAAGTGTGTGTGTAAGGGGAAATGATAGGACAAGGAATGGGAAGGACAGATTGCGCGCGGTCCGTGGCCCGTTTGATAGAGTGCTCCGGCATTCGCCTGCTGTTGATCGGAGAAACCATGGAAAACTACTAATGAGAGCAGCCGGCCGCTAGAATTGTCCTCCCGACAGCGACTGAATTTGACCTAGCTGAAAAGCTAGTGTCGAAAATCCTGCCGCCGTCAGGACTCAAACCTAGGACCTCCCGGTCAGAGGCGCTGCAGTGACTTCAGTTGATGTACTGAGCTACCGCTCCCGGTACATCACTTGAGAGAGAGAGAGAAGCGAAAGAAGTCAGGAAAAGATCGTGTAGGCATGCAATGCCTCGATGCCCAAGAGAAAAATAAACTATGGAAGAGAAGAACCAAAATATTGGGGGGAAGGAATGCATACAATCCAGAAGGAAAAGTACAAGATCGAGCCCTCCTTCAAAGTGAATACAAGAAAAAGAGGAAAGAACTGAACAGAGAAATTAGGAAAAGCGAACAAAAATGCTGGAAAATCCTGTTCCAGGAAGTGGAAAATGACCCTTGCGGTCAAGCCTACAAAATTGTAACGAAGATATTAAACACCAGGACAAGCATTCCTGGACTCAGTGACAAAGCATGGGTTTGGGTAGAAAATAAGAGAATTATCCTCGAAAAGACAGTCACTCAATTGGAAAAACAAAGGAGATAATAAAACAGAAGAAATAAATTCACATTTCGAAAACTTCGGGACATGCCTGAGTGCCTGAAAATTGGAAAATCCACAGGACTTGAAAGTGGGCATAGAAGAATGACCTTTTATTAGGTTTCTTCAATATGTGCATGTCGCAGGGACTGGAAGAGGCAGAACCTAACGCTCTCGAGGAAGGGAGAGAAACCACTAGAACTAGCCTCACCATATCCCATCTGTCTACTAGACACAATGGGGAAGCTCTTAAAAGAACTTGAGAAATTTCAGCGACTTGAGAAACATGTGGATGGAATAAACAACCTAGGAGAATCAGAACGGAAGATCAACGGTGGACGCCATTATGAAAACAATAGGATTGGCTAAAACAACAAGAGACAACATTGGAAAAAGAAAGTTTTCTGTGCTCTCATTGCAATAGATATAAGAAATGCTTTCAACTCACAGAAGCGGAATGATGTCCACGTAGCTCTCGAAGGGAAGAACATTGGCTACCTGAATAACCTAAGAACCTTATCGCCTACTACCTGAAGGTAATAACTATAATCTATAATGGAGATGGTTGAACAATAAAGGAAGAAATGTCAGAGGACTCCTCTAGGATCCCGCCTCGGACCCTTTTTATGGAATCTGGTGGCCTCAGCATATAAAAGTGTCAGAAAGTGCGGCGCTAGTCTTAGTCAACATGCCACTTTAGATTTCCTAGTCAGAGAACAGTCAAATGTCTACAATAGTCTTAAAGATATAGACCCACAAAGAAGATAGCAAGAAAAGGAATCGACGAAGAAAAAAGGAAAGAAATGCTGCGACAATGGCAACACCGACGGAACGAGGAGATAACCGTGGCCCCATAGGCTTATAAATAACATTGAGGAGTGAATAGAGAGAAATCATGGAGAGACGGATTCTCCATGAATTCTCCATAGACAGACGGATTCTCTACCTAACAAAAGCCCTGCAGGACATGGGTGTTTCCAGAGCTATCTTCATCGGTTTAAGAAGATAGATAATGGAGACTGTGACTCTTGTAATGTAAAGGACGATGCAGAACACTTTTGCAGAGATTTCTCGGAAGAGAGGGAGAAATGATGACTACAGCCATAGGCAAAGAGTTAACGCCAGACAATTTAATACCAAAAATGTTAAAAGACAGTTCTGGTTTTATATTCTGGAAATGGGATATCATTACACAAATGATTAGAGGAATGATGATCAAGAAAGAAACGGCCGTAAGAGTAGTGTAGGAAGAAAAGATCTAGGATCTAAAAACTTTCCTGGCAAGAAGTTATGCTAAGACGCGATACCTCGCAAGGTTACCGAAATGGTTTAGAGTCTGTATACCAAGTTTGGGAGTCGAACATCACCAGGTTCACTGGTATTCGTAAAGGATTTTCGCTCCTTTGAATAATAATAATAATAATAATAATAATAATAATAATAATAATAAACAAAAAATTCAAGTGTCTCCACGGGAAGATTCTAAATTTCATAAATAAGTACCTGAAATATCCCGAAGAAATGCTGCATTATCTATGCGAAAGTGTCACATTTATGAAGCTCAACATCAGTGATACTATAGATCCTGTAAAATACCGGCCCATCACATGTCTTGACTAGTCTTATAAAATCACAAGTTGTTTATCGATGATTATCGAACAGCACTGTACAGCGAATTCTATCCTGGCTGTTGCTCAAAGAGGACAACAACTTATTATTGGCAGCGCCATCATGTCTGAAGCTTATCGGAAGAGACGCAACTTGTTCACTTGTTTTATTGACTATAAAAAGGCTATGACATGGTTCCACATGATTGGCTGCTCTACATACTGTCACTATACCGTACTAATCCAACGATATTGAATTTCTGCAAGTTCACCAAGGGCAAATGGAAGACCACTATCCATGTCGCGGCAAAACATTAGTGATCACTAATAAAACAAACATAAGGCGTGGCATTTTTCAAGGTGACAGTCTGAGCCCGTACTGGTTTTGTCTGACCATGAACCAACTCTCAACACCCCTGGAAGACCTACAAACAGGATTCGAACTGAAAGGGACGGAGAAGATTCATATAACTCACTTAGCCCATACGGATGTCATCAAACTCTACTCAGGTACGATGCATGGCCTAGACATGGAAATCAAAACCGTTGAAGAATTTTCCGGAGAGATTTATAGGAACCATTGTAGTTTTCTACAGTCATTAGGGACTTGTTAATAGTAACTTCGAGAATTCTCGCAAGGTACGAGATCATGGCTTCTCCTCCCAATCGTAGAATTTCTCCGGGTATTCCATCAGATCGCACGCATTTCCTTTTAGCCAGTTAAAGGGAAAGAAGGTGTACAAGAGAACAAATGGAAGAAGACAGACAAGAACAAGGAAATGTCTACGGAGTCGGAGGCAGTGGCGGAGGGAGACAGAATCGGAGCTACAGCCCAAGAAGGAATCGGAGGAGACGGAGAAGGAGGTGAAGGAGACGTAGTCTTGTGACAAACGATTTGACAATAATTTTTCCTTTTCCGGAGGTTTAGCAAACGCTCGCATGCGCAGTGTCACTTCAACCACATTGCGCATGCGGACTTTCGCTGACCATGGCTCTTGAAAAGGAAGCGTGGCAATCGAGACGTAAGAGGGTTTAAAATAATGTTGATTGATGGAGAAATTAAGGGACGTGAGGGGGACGGGTCTTTGGCAGGAGAATGAATGGGATTCGAGGAAAGGATGTATTGTGCCAAACTACTACCGACGCAAACGCGCGCATGCGCAGTGTCACTTCAACCACATTGCGCATGCGGACTTTCGCTGACCATGGCTCTTGAAAAGGAAGCGTGGCAATCGAGACGTAAGAGGGTTTAAAATAATGTTGATTGATGGAGAAATTAAGGGACGTGAGGGGGACGGGTCTTTGGCAGGAGAATGAATGGGATTCGAGGAAAGGTGTATTGTGCCAAACTACTACCGAGCAAACGGCGCATGCGCAGTGTCACTTCAACCACATTGCGCATGCGGACTTTCGCTGACCATGGCTCTTGAAAAGGAAGCGTGGCAATCGAGTCGTAAGAGGGTTTAAAATAATGTTGATTGATGGAGAAATTAAGGGACGTGAGGGGGACGGGTCTTTGGCAGGAGAATGAATGGGATTCGAGGAAAGGCTGTATTGTGCCAAACTACTACCGAGTGTTTATTTTCGAGAATGGTTCAGGTGGGGGTAATGCTAAGTATTTGGTTGAGAGGGAATCATGCTCAAAAAGTGTGATATTTTTTTTTCTCAGATGAAGATTCACTTTCTGTTATTAGTTTGTGTATTTAATGTTGGACCAAACATTCAGGTATATTATGCAATGATGAAACAACGATTAATAAGTTACTATTTGTGTGGGTTTGTGTGATTAATTTTGTTTCAAAATATTGGACTATTGTCTCAGAAGAATAGAGTCGAGACTACGATTTTAATTATTTTGTGGCGCATTGTAAGTTGTTAATATATTAATGAGATGTAATGAAACAGACCAGACTAACGCCATTCTGCTTTCAGATAATAAACCATGGGTTCCGTCTTCGTTTGGTCAGTTCCTTCGTGTGGGTTATAAAGGATACAAGCGGTACCCGGGAGACATTGTTCTACTCTTTATCTCCTTCTCTCTTTCTCTCTTCCCCTCTCTCCGTCTCTCCCTCTCTCTTCGTCTCTTCCTCTCTCGCCATCTCTCTCTTTGTCTATTTCTCTCTGTCTCTGTCTGTCTGTCTGTCTGTCTGTCTGTCTGTCTCTCTCTCCCTCAGTCTGATATGGTAAGAGTCTGTATATGTGTGTGTCGCTCTCTGTCTGCCTCTGTCTCTCCATCTCCCTGTCCCTCTTATTCACATTTAGTTACAGATTTTGCATGTCTCCGAGCAGGTGGGGTAATATCGAGAAGCGCCAGACCATGCCTTCCAGAACAAAAATGTCATAGAATGTTTAAAAAGATCCCATCTTATAGACTCCAGTGTGACGGACGTTTTATTTTTTAATGCCATAGAACGCTTCGTTTAAGTTAATTAACGATTTAGATTCAAAAGCCAAGTTGCATTGCGGGTTGCATTCGACACGAATATTTTGTTTAAGAGCGCCATCTAGTGAAGTTACAACGAAGTTAACAGCACATAAACCTTTTGGGTGAAAAAAACACGTAGATGAGCCAACGTTCATGGATATTGGCAAAATTAGATATTTTTATATACTTTTTTTTGCATTTCTCTTCGATTTCGTCTGATGTCATTTTTACGCTTTTCGTCATTTTTAAAGCGTGTTTTGCGGATTTCATCGATTTTAATATCATTTTAATGGTATTTGCTTCAAATAATATTTCGAGATGCAACAAATGTCTTCACAGAATTCCTGAGTAGCCTATTCAATTTCTTCGCTGAGAAATTGTAATGTCACCAGTTGTGAGTGTGTAATCTAAGATTCTTGTGACGCTTTCAGCACCATTATCAGTTCCGCTGATTTCAGAATAGCTAAAGACAATGATTTCCTTGTCCAGTCCATGCCGAATGTTTCCTAAGCTGAGTTAACTTGAACATCACACGATTTCATCAGTAACAATTCTTCAGGTTAAGTTGTTCATCTGAACTGGTTTTGATAAAAAATACGTAATTTTTCTTTGCTTTTAGGGCATTTCAAAAACATTTTAAGAGGATTTTATTGATCATTTTTGTTGATGTTTTAGGTCATCAAAATCCGTCCCCTAGTAATGAATCTTCAATATTTTAGAGGAGAATGAATATTTATATAAATATTCATTCTCAATATTTTAGCGGATGCAGTAAAAAACAGATGAGGAATAGCAATGAAGCAACGAGAAGCTTGCAATGAACTCGCCAATATTCAAATATTAGCACATCCAATTGGGAACTTGCCACCACTAACGGGATCTCATTTGGCCACTTCATGTCATATTCCGTTCCACGCACATGAGCATTCGCGTCATAGCCGCGTTCGTAAAATCTCGTCTACTTCCGGCCATGGGCAGTGAAACGCCTCATTAGGATGTATCATGTACCTTTGAGTGAAACTGTGCATTGTTTATGTAAACGTCCTGATCTGGGTTCTTTCACTGGATTTGTTAATTTTTAATCGTTTTATTAGTTATCTTGTACTGTGAAGAGACCTGAAGATGAAAGAAAAACCATTGATTCACATGCATTTGAAGACAAGCTTTGATCGTGATCGATCGTGTCCCCACCTAGGGAGTTCATGACCTTGTCGTTGGTGGTGGAGATTGAGTATCCCTGTGACCCGGAGAGCTATACCGGCGGTAGCGTAGCTACTGGCAGGGCCTCCCTTGCCAGACAGATCGAAGGTTAGGGATCAGACTAAAAAGTACACCAGAAGAGGACCTCAGCTGCAGCTTTTTCAAGAAGACGAAGATGGCAGAAGAGGAACCTTAAAGGGCAGATCAGGCTCTTAAGCAGCAATGCAACTTATCAATGGGAGCTCACCCTTAACAAAGCCAGCAAATTGGAAGGCTGAAAGGTGGCAGCCCCACCACCCAACTATGTTTGCACGGCCCTCGTAAGGTAGTCAGATCAATCAAACATACACTGGCTCTCTTCATAAACAACCGGACGAATCTGTAAGACGACTTACGCAAGAAAAAAGAGTAATGTAATAACAGAAGAAAAAAAATTAAGGAACATAAGAATTAGACATTTACAAAATGGTTATGACAGAGTATAACAAAATATTACAGCTTAAGCGGGGGTGGCAATTCTAATTGATAAGAAATGGAGAAATAAAATATATAGCTATACCTACGTAAATGAAAAAAAATTAATTGTCCGATTAAAACTTGCTAGAGGCTATTTAATAATAATTGGAGTACATGCACCAGTTGTACATGCACCACATCTAATACTAGACTGGTGACTTCAATGCTAGAATTGGTAATACACCGATCCCAGAAGTTGTAGGCACTTATGGAGAAAGAACCTTAAATAACAATTGGCAGAACTTAATTCAATTTTGTTAATTTAACGGACATAAATTAACGAATAGAGTCTTTCGAAAGAAAGATATACATAAGTCTACTTGGACTGAAAGAGGATATCGTTCGATTATTGATTATGTAATTGCCAACAAGAAGTTAGCTTGATTAGTGTAAGATGAGAAAGTATACAGAAGAAGTGATGTTAATTCTTTCTATTACAAGCAAAAATGCATGCTCACCAGATGGAAAAAGGAAAGAATCGATATCAAAACAAAACGAAGAATCTTCAAAGTATATCCACTTCAGACGAATCAGTAAAATATCTATACCAATAACGATTACAACAATATTTACAAAATAAAGATACTGACGAAAACTTAAGCAATGAATGGAATAATAAAAAATAGCATATCGCAAGTTGAGAGGTTATAGGTGAGAAGAAAAAAATTGGGAAAAAGACAGGACTAAGAATATGGAATACGGAAAAGAGAATACCATAAAGGAAAAGAAAAAAACATAAACAATATTTACAAAAGAAAACAGAAGAATTTGCAGCAAACTTTAAAGAAAAACGTAATTATAAAAAGACAAGCCCACCAAGAATCCTGGTATAAACTAATATCCAAGATAGAAAACGACATACATGGTACACAAGAAATTGCTTATAAACTTATGAAGCAAATAAGTAAACGGAAAGAGACACGATACGTCTCCACACCATTGACAAAGAAGAGTGGAAAAAACACTATACAATCTATAGGTAAAATAATTGGAATATGAACCTGAAAAGAATAATAACTCTTTAAATGAATTCGGTGGAAGTGACAATATCAAAGAGATAATATAACCCTTAAAGAATTACAAGAAGCTATACACCAAATGAAAAATAGAAAAGCACCGGTATAGATGGAATAAATACAGAACTGATCAAGTATGGGGGACTTCTTCTAGAATTCAGGCCCTTACATCTGATAAATGAATGCTGGAAATGCTAACAAATACCAACTGCCTGGGAAACTGCGGAAGTTATATCTCTATAAAAAAGGAGAAAGAAACTTATGTGAGAACTACCGGAAAATAAGCCTACTAAACACAACCTATAAGTTATATGCAAGGATTATCAACAATAGACTAAAGAAAATTGTGGATGCTATGTTAACGGATGAAAAAAATGGCTTCAGGAAAGGAAGATCATGTCAAGACAATATAACAATAATACAACTGATAGAGAAAAGACTCAACCTCAAGACTCACATATGTTTTGTTGACTATGAGAAAACCTTTGATCGAAAAGTAATAAAGGACTGAGACAAGGGTGTGCATTATCACCTACTCCATTTAATGTGTATATAGATGATATCATAAGACAATGGAAAAATGAAATAAAGCTACACCCACAAAATAAATGCATAATACATTAATTTGCAGGTGATGGAATAATTATACAGAAAACAGAAAATGATCTGCAAAAGTCTATATTCCGCTTAAACCAGATATGTGAGCACTATGAATTTAAAATATCTGTTAAAAAGATAAAATTATGGCCTTTATAGAACAGGTGTCACATTTTAATTTCTCAGGCTGTGACATGAGCTATGAAAGGGAAAACGATATGCAAAGTAAACTAAATAAATATCAAATGATATTTATATTCTTTAAAAAATTCAATTATTCATAGAACTTTAAAAAATAAAACAATGAAAGAAACTAGAATGAAATTTTATAATGTAATGGCAGCACCAATGCCGTAGAGTAAAGATTACCTCTTTAGTCTACGCCAATGCTAACCTATGGAAGCGAATCATGGAATGTAACAGCAAAAGAGCTACAACGAATACAAACAGCAGAGATGAAATTCCAAAGAAGAGTGAAAGGTTGCTCGATATTAGATCAAATAATAAATGAGGAGATTAGATCTGATCTAAACATATTTTTTATGAATGAGCGCATTAAAGAAAATAAACAATGCTGGGTACAACATAAAGAATGAATAATACAAGAATCAATATTATCCTTTAAACCTTTAGGAAGAAGGGAAATAGGACGTCCAAGGAAAAGATGGTTGAAGGGAAGACGGAACAGGTTATAAACCTAATCCCTGATAATGAAGAAGAAGAGAAAGAATCTTTTGATGGTGCCTTAATTTTTTGCTTTTGATCGTTAAACGAATATCGGTTGCGGATTTGATCGTGAAACGAATTGCAGTTGATATCACGAAGGATCTAAAACCACAAAATTCAACAACAGAAGAACATTTTTCCTGAGAAGTTCTGATATTAATCAGTACACTAAAAAAATAAATATTACGTCGGCTTATTTGTACAATTTTACAATGAGAAACGTCTGCGCTCTGCATCTTCTTCTGTTGGGAGGAAAGATATCCCTGGTAGAATTTCCAATTCGGAAAAGCCGGAGGACATGTTGCTGAATTCCTCGCGGGAAGTGGAATCTCCCTTTTGCTTTTTGTTCAACTACAGAATTTTCTTAACTCTCTATTTTTTCGACTTCTCTGCGATTAAATTCTGAAATTGTCTCTTGACCTCTTTCTTTTTCCTGCCCTCTCAAACTGACAGGCTCCAGAGTAGGCCCTTGCTTTTTATTAGACTCCCAAGACATAAGGAGTGAAAAATACCTTAATTATTTTTATTTTACAAGGCGAAAAATTGGGGGCCGCGTTGGGAACCTTTGGGGGCTCGGGTTAGGTACCAGCGTATTTATATTCCATACGCCAATAACATTTTTATAAGGCAAGTAAAATGAATTACATTACCCTACATCAATAGTTTGTAATGTTCCCTTCAATAGAGTGTAATGGTTAGAAGACTTACCGATGAAGTAGAAAAATCAGGCAATTGAGAATAAGGACACGAGAAAACTTTGCTTTTCACTATTCGCACTAATGGCTGACTGACAAGTACGACAAGTGAAGATGAAAACACTGTCGCTTGACTGGGCTGCGGTTTTGCAGAAAACTTCTATTTAGTACGTTTCCAATAGACAACAGCATTCTACAAAGCTGTAAATCAAGGGGCTCACATTAGGAACCGGGCCCGGGTTTGGGTACTTTCCTCTGCTATTACAAATTCTCAGAAACAGACCGTTTTAATATCAAGAATATATCGAATAGAAGAGCAGTACACGTCCAGGACAGATACTGTTCGTTCACTCATCAAACAGAAGAAGTTCCCTAATTTGAAGTCAAATGGCTTCATATTGAATTGTTTACAGTCTCAACATGTAGTTCCATGCCTTCTGCACTAATTGCGATAAAAAACAAACAATGAAAATGAACAATTTTGGGCTAGTGCTAAATTCTATAGAGACAATACATGGCACTGCGATATAACGGAAACATTTGAAGCTAGCGCCAGAAGTGGCCCCATCTGTCATCAATATTGTGATATCAAGTACGAAGTGAAGTCCGAAAGTTTTTTTAGTTTACTTACGATTACGTTTACTTACGTTTCGCAGAGTGATTAAAATATTTCCGTATGGTTGTTAGTAACTTTTTATATGCTGGGAGGTGTGAACTGTGTTTGATTGTACAAATTATGAAATTTAGAAGAATATATGCCTGAAGAATTTGCCTGCGCCGCTAGCCGAATTCGTTTATTACGCTCCGTAAAATCACGGAGGTTAAGCGAATTCGAAACTCGCGGGTACCTGGTTGGTGACAGGCTAGGAACCCCGGAATCTAACGGCATTTTACCCCTGGCCGAAGGGATAAAAGGCACTGACTGACTGCGACGTGATGAGACTTGACAAATACAGTAATTACTCAGTAGCAGTAATGATAGTATAACGGAGGATTACTTAAGAGAATAGAGATAGTATAACGGAGGATTACTCAATAACGGAGGATTACTTCAGAGAAAGCGCTCAACGCCCAAAAGGGGTAAAGAGACGCGATGCGTCAACGACGCAACAAATTTAAAAAATAGTTTTCTCGACTTCCCGGAAATGAGAAGTTGAAAGACGCAAAGTCTATAAGTCTGTACAGACACTTCGTGAGGTAAGTGATTTATTATGTAAATACTTATCATTTTACATTTAAATGCATATATTACATTATCAAATCACTGTTTTGTATTGTCTTGTATTATCACTGTATTGCTTGTGTAATTGTTCATTAACTTTTATATTTCAAAAATATAAACTTTAATATATTGAAACGAGCCCTTCTCTACCAGCAAAATTCGTAATTTTCCGAATTATTAAGTTAGATTCATGACTCGTTTCGTTTGAACGACACGCGTAATTATTTTCCGAATAATTTAGTTATTGATTTGAGCGCCAGGAAATAATTACGACTATAACCCGAATGTTTCCTACGAATTTTAATATTTCTCATCCAAAATTATGTCGTGCTAGCTTAGTTAATTGGTTTCGAAGTTCATTATAATTACTACTTACTCCGCAACCAATTAATCAATCTGCCATCCATACAGAGTGGCGAGGAATCTGAAAATCTTATCAAAATATCTTCTACTGAATTGCAAGTAACGAATAATGATAATCAGCTTTCTTTTAAAGTAAAAAAAATGGAATTTATTATAATGTGAAATAAGATTCTAATAAAAGTAAAACATGAATTGTTACATCGTTAATCCAAAATAAAATTACCTTTGGTCGTGACCAGCACCCTCTATCTTGTAATAATTATAAATCAACCTTATATTAACTATATTCTCGGATTTACGCGCGCTATTCACTTCTCCATTCGATCGCGCCTCGTGGAATCTTCTCCGTCGTCGCAGCAGAATCTTCCTTCTTCATAAAGTCCTCCGCCTAATGTTCGCGATCAAGTTCAAATTCTCCCAGCGATACTATTATTACCTGTTACTTCCTTTACTGGCATCACGGGTGGACGCCTATACACGTACTGATTATTACTTTGTAGAATTTCTTCGTCTTATCCCAAAAGAACGTTTTATCCTAATATAATAAACGATAAACTTAATTATACTACAAGTTTTTGCATCGGATTTGGTTGTCCATCAAGTCTTTCCTCGTCTTGGTAAAATGTCAGGAGCCGACCCGCTCCTGCGTTGCTAGAGAAAGTGTCACTTCTTCCTAAACCCCAAAGCATCAGAACTCCATATCATCCTCTTTTGTATAACAAAAACAAAACAATTTCCGCCTATGCCCGGTCATTTACACATCCTCTTCACCTAGCGAAAATGACCTTTAACGCCCGTTGTTTACTGGTCACTTTGCAACCACCCTCGAGATCTTTTGACATCCCTATATCCTACTTCGTATAAATGACATTTTATAAGCAAAATGGTTGGTCATTTTGGTATATCACAATATAAATATTATAGAAAAATAAATAATGATGGTAGTAATAATGTAAATAATAGGTTCATTAGCAACCACAGAACTCCAAAAGGTTTTGTTTATGTATTGAAATTTGAATTTGTCGCCGAATTTCCAGGTCACGTCATTAAGTTTGCTAGAGAGCGGTTGCCTGCCATTAATAGTATGAGAAAAGTTGAAAGTGTGCTGATTCGTCTACAAAGTATTTGCTAGTACTGTTTCTCCTCTCACCCATTAAATTGTTTTAGCGGGTATACACTAGTCAGAATAATAATCTGATTATTTTAAAAAAAGTTTCATAAAATTTATCTCGAAAAAATTGATAGTTTTAAATTTACATTTTTTAATTTTAAGAATTGAGATAATAAATAGAAAATAACAATTCATTTTATTAGTATTTATTTACTTTTAAATTACAAAAACGTTACTTTTTAAAAAATATTACCTACTTAATGAACAAAAATAAATTAACGATTTTACAATTTACAATTTTCGAATATACATTACTACATAAACTTAAATGACAGTATGTAGGCTAAAAGTACGCTTTTTTGTCCTTTATTTTTTTCCTGATACGAATTTGTCAATGACATAATCAAAGTCAATTTTCTCAGTTTCTTCTCTTGCAACACTCATTATAGTAAGGTCATACAATCGTTCTTGCCCCATTGACGCTCTTAAATAGGGTAGTAGCGATTTTAACTAGCTGAAAGATCTCTCACAGCTTGCAATAGGAACAGCAGCAGCGAACATCAATTGCCTAGCAATACGTTCATGTTGAAAGACACTCTCGTCTCCCTTTTCAACAATGAATCATAAAAGTGCCTCAGACCTTGATATTTTAATTTTGTTTCGAACTAAGAAAAGCATCCTGCAATCAGTAATTTCTTCGTACAGCTGTTCTCCATCAACATCGCAGCTATTAAACGTGGCGAAGTTTATTCACTTTCTTTCGATAACTTTTGTAACCGCGTTATAGCACAGATCCTCAGTGTCGAGCACGAAGCCAAATTGTTCATCCATTTCGTTATCAAGACGGTCAACTGTTGCCTTCATGACTCTTTCAATTTCTTGTTTAGAGCATCGTTATCCGATGATTCTCCAGCCATTTTTTCTTTCGTCTAGATCGTCGTTCAATTAATTCATTTCATTCTTGATAGAAATTAAGTCCTTTTTCAAGTGCTTCAATTACCAACACTTCCCTTTAATCATGAAAGTAATTTTGAAGAGCTTTTAAATCATGAGCGACATCGTAAAAATTCAGCGTGGGATCCTCAAATCACCTTTGTACACGATTTAATGAGTACTTCATTCCAAAATCATAGTAAAATCAGTCATAAAATAACATACGAGTGTACAATTGTCGAGCATCACTTCTTGTGTTACTAGCCTGGTTTGAGTTATCGGCCATATTTTGTAACGGATTTTGTCAAGGAAGTTTTTTTGACTTCTATCCGTGCCCTCCATCGATTAAAGATTCAGTCTTAAGAACCACAGGCACGGCATTTTTCAATTGTTCTCAGCGTGTTATAGATACTGAAAAGAACAGAGAGCTCCAAGAGTTCCGAAAAATATGACTTTTAAATACTTCTTGCTTTCCTGCGAGTACGCCAACCCAGATAATGGAGTGGTTAACACAATTGACGAACATGGATAGATTAATGAAATGGTTTATTTTATTTCATCTTTTGGGTAAATTTTCAATCCTTATTTGAAAAACGTGATTCATGTAAGCCTCTCTTCATTAATCTAGGAATTCTACCATTACCGTGACTTTTTATTTACGAATCAGTGGTTTTTGTAAAAAATGACTTGCTCAAGGGCGGGAATATATTTTCAGAAAATGCCGAAGTCTATTACTATAACACTCGACGTAGAAATCATATTCACCAGGTGACAGTATCAACAGCTCATTACAAAAAATTCACATACAATACATGTACATTATTTTACAACACTTTGCCAGATGACATTAAACGATTAACTTCAATAGAAAAGTTTAAATCCCAAGTGAAATCGTTTCTGCTGCATAACTGTTTCTATACAATTAGAGACTATACCGAGCATCACAAGAAAAGTAACATTAATTTTAACAATGATACATAATGCATTATTTACCATTTGGACAGTATAAATGAGTATAAACAACCTGTAACAACTATTGTACTACAGCTTCCGGGTCAATGACCCCCATCTCGATCAGGTTTTTCGTCCAGTTTCCCTGATCCATTGAGTAAATGCTGAGATGGCCCCTTGTTTTGCTTCTGGACATAAATGTAACTTCATTTTATGTGCACGTCTTCTAGAATTCAGTGGGAAACACAATTCTTCAAATTATCGTTTCCATGTTGTCGCGGCAGGAAGTAATAAGAGCCAAAATTTATTGCTTATTTATCCTTGAAAATAGATTTTATTACATGGGAGTTTTTTGTTGTTTTTTCTCCCTTTCAAAATTCAAAATTTATTGCTTATTTATCCTTGAAAATAGATTTTACTACATGGGAGTTTTTCTCCTTTCAAAATTCAAAATTTAAGTAGTATATGACTTAGTGTAGGGATCACAGAATTTTGAAAATGTGCACACAATTCACTTTTCCCCATAGCACGTCATACGCAGTTTTTAACTGTTTTTTGACGTAAAATAAATAAAATAAATAAATAAAAAATAATTAATTTAACATTTTTTGTGAATGACGAAAGCTAAATAGCGCCCCTTGTGAGTGGCGCCCGTGGCACGTGCCATGTCTGCCATATCGCAGATATACCTCTTCTTTGGTGTTTCGGGTATTCGCTTTTGCGAGAAATATGTCAAAACATCCGCTAAAGTGTACCAAGACACAGTCCTACGTGATATTGTAAAGCCCTTTAATCAAACTTTGTTCGTGAGGCAGAGTTGAAGTTCTCAACAAGATTCTGCACCAGCTGATGAGACTAAGATTACCCAAGAATGCCTGAAAGTTCCTGACTTTATTTCCGTTACTAATGGGACATCTGGGAGTCCAGATCTTAATAATTTGGATTACAAATTATGGACAGTGCTCGAAGAAATGGTCTGCAAGAAGAGACATGCAAATGCTGATAGCCTAAAAAGCTGATAGCCTATTGATAGCCTGAAGACTGCTGTGGCTAATTTTCCTATGAATATCGTGTATGACGCAAGAAGTATTTCTTTATAGCCTGTAAATGCCTTGTCCCGATGGTTTAGTCAGGAAGATTCGTGTCCTGTGTTCGAGAAAAATATGAGCATTTTGAATAATGTATCCAAACATTACGTAAAATTACGTGTTATATTGTATTTGATTTTTTAATTCTTTTTTCCTGTCCGTACTCAATACGTTATTACAATTCGTAACATTATTTATGGCTAGACTATATTAGTATGTGTAATGATGCTTTATAAAAAATTAAATTAAAAAAAATTTATAATTTTTTCTGGTTTTTTTTGTATTAATTTTCGTCCGGAGAACTATAAAAATTATATTTTGATCGCAATCTAAATTTAGAACGTTAACTGTGATGCAAATATAAAGGTAACATTAATTTTTATTTTAAAAACATTAACAAATTTAGATTAAGGTAACATTTACAGAATCTATAATTAGCAATATTGTTATATCAACTAATAATCAAATAATTTTGATGTAGACATGTACATTCTTACGCTTTTTGAAAAAAATGTACACTGTATAAAAATGGATTATTCGAGTTTCTGTAATATTTTGAGGTAACAAACTCGAAAATAGAAGATTACATATCTCGGGAATTTAGGTTCGAAAATGCCCCTGCACTTTCAGTATTCCACTCACGTAGAATTACCAATATGTATAAACAATATAACGTGTCGTAACAAAAAAAAAGAACTTTGAGTAAATAATGTATGTAAATACATTATTTAAAGTGAAATTTTATGCTCTTTCGTCTTAGAATATTGTTGTTTCTTTTTAGGCTTATTTTAAATAATTATTGGCGATGTTCCTGCTTCATACCCTTTTTTCGATTACTTAGTTGTATACGTATAAAACGCTCTCTTAAAAAAATCAGCTTGAGTTAAAACACTTTTCTACTGGGGGTGCGATATAAATGAAAAGAGAAGAATGCACATAATTATGGAGACACATTATTAAAAGAAAAGTTGAAGAAAGAATCCCTCGACTAATGGTGCAATACAAGTCGTGTCATGCAAGAAATGTAGGAAGACACAGGAAGAGACGGTTTTGAAGTTGAAAGTGAAAACGGAACAGTCATCAATGAATTGATGAACACGAGAAGAAATTATAAAAATTTAAATGTAAACATCCAATTGGAATTGCCTCTAAAGTGTCAGCCCAGGTAGACTGCCTCCTCGACCCCACCTGGCTGCGCCACTGGAGGGAACCATACCATAAATACGGTATATAATAGAAATAAACAAGAGCCAAAAATACTAACTTAATTTTTTGCAACTGTAGGGTTAATTAAAATTAATTAAAAGTATTATAATTTACGAACGTTTATCCTTATGTCCAAGGAGAAGAATAAATAGGAACTACAAGCAAACATTAAAACAAAATTGATTGAAACAAGTAATAAGAATTTTTTTAAAACTTAACTCATTATTTAAACTTTTGTATTTAAGACTTATTGACAATCGTTTTGTATTAAAACTTGTGGTGCTACAAGAGCAAAATCTTTCTCGTATTATTTGCAACAATTACGTAATATAATACTAAATGAACCTGTGAAAACTGTTTTCATATGTGACTTCGATTGCACATGTTTTCGCAATCCGCGCATTTCGCAATCTCATTGACCCCAACACATGTCTCTACGAGTGTTTGCAACCAGCTTTTAAAAATGTTTCTAGACAAAAAAGCGGAGTCGTATTTGAAAACATCTCGTTCATGTATTAGCAGAAAATTGTCACGTTTTCACCACACGAAAACTACTCATATTTCCTACCAGCCGTAATAAAAATTATTAAAAAATCTATTATTATAGAAGATATAGCAATAAGGAAACATTATCTAGGACTAACAATGAAGAAGTAGGAGACATTCAAATAAAGTTAAACTTACGCAAGTTTCGAAATTTTGGAGCTTTTATGGAAATCTGACGTATTTTATAAATACTCTTTGCATCCCAAAACTTGATGATCCGTTTTTTGTGTACAGTTTGAGCGCTAGTTTTTTTCATAAGTGAACTGACAGACATGAGTAATAACAGCACTTTTTCGGTTTCAAGAAACCTATAAAGGCATAAATCTGCCAAAATCTCGACATTGACTCTTTGCAGTATTGCGTCACTTTCATTACAGGTGTTTTATATGCGAAAAAGTAAAACTAAATTGTAAAACCCAATAAGATCGATAATGCATACATTATTCACATTGTGAATTGAGTGAAATCAGAATTTTGGAGCAAATTACGAAACGTTAATTGATAAAAGTACGAAATCGTATTATTTCACAACTTTATTTGGAAGAAAATAGTTTCATTACATGCTTTATTTTTTCTCGGAAAATTTAAATAGCGACCCGACTAGTGTGTCAGTGATATACATTTTCCTTAAGAAATGTAGAACCAAAAATGACTTTGCATGGGTGAGCCCAGAGTGGGGAGCATTCCCTTTGGATCGCTGGCGTGGACCTTCAGTGCGGGAGGCGCGTGGTTGGCTAGTCACAGTGCCCTCGCCCACCGCGCCCCACACAAAGGGAAATTCCGGGCACGTGGGTTCCGGTCAGCAGAACGTCCCAGCACTCAGTCGCTTCAGAGTCATGTGAAAGGGTGGTTTAGTATTGGAGCTCTACATCATGAAAACTAGAAAGGTATGTTCCTTAAATATTATTATAAATGTATTTTGTTAATTATTCTTGCAAATGTTACTTTTATTCTTAAGTTAGACGGAGTGCTTTCCCCGATGTTTTCGATGAAACAATTAGACAATTCCTTCTATATTGAATACTTGTCCACATTTACTGCAAAGAGAGTTGTCACATTTAGTTTTCATTGTTGAATAATCATACAAAGAACGTGTAGATGTCCTTAAAAAAATCTCAACGAACACATGCTTTTCAGTAATTTACTTAGTCAGCAAAGTACGATTTCGTGAAATACACATCATTCTTCGGAAATTAGATAACCTAAGTAACAATTAACGTTTTTCAATGGTGTGTGTGTGTGGAATTTAAAATCTTCACTGCCATTTTGTCATAGAGCAATAACTTATCGTTTATCTTATAGCAATAAAAGAAGCTCGCACCTATTCATGAAATTTCGCTGTATTTTTTCTGTAAAAATCTGAAAAATCCATGTTTTACGAAAAAAAGTATTTTTTTGGAGCTCAGAAAAAATATATTTTAAAATCTTTTATTATAAAATCCAGGATATGGCATAAAAATGTTGTATTAGTTAATATTGATAGTTATACTTATTTCTTTATTAGCTATAAATAATTTTAAAAATTAAAAGTTAGGAATTGACATGAAGAGTAAAAAATAATTACATTAAAAAAATATTTATTTTCTTTTGTTTTTTCAATGCGTTTCTAAGTTTAATCTTTTAGTCAAGCGACACAAGTTATTTTAGCAACTGGATATACGTTTGTGTTCAATTTCACATTCTGACAACCTATTATGAGAAACGAATTGTTCCATCAAGTTATTACATATTTTGAATTTCGTTAGTAAGATCAATGTAATGAGACAGAATATGTTTATTTCATTTCGGGGCGAATGAGAGAGTAATGTACGCTAAAATCGCAAATAATGTGACATCGCTCGTTTTATTTATTAAACGAATAAAAAGAGGATGGATTCAGTTAAGCCAACAGTCAAATTTTCACATCACGTGTTAGAGTATTGCTCTGATTTGATATCTTATTATGTTTACTCGATATTGAAATTCTGCTTTGTAACGATAACTACATTTTATAAAACATCCTCATGAGTCAATGAACCTTTATTGCATTCACTTAAATATATTCTAAAGTTTATCAAATTCTAATTCTAAGATAAAATTTTCAGAAAATCCCATGTGAAAACAATTTTTACAAGGTACAATCTCTCAGTAATTGCAAAACATCAGCGTACCTTCGACAAGACAATTAATATATGCGCTGAGGTTGAAATCCAATAGCAAACAATATTCAAGACAAACTAAATAGATATAATCTCAAATGTAATTGTATTTTTATTTATACATTCTTATATTGCATATTTAATCTATTCACATCAGAAGTAAGGCGCTTCTCATTTTTCAGATTCTATTTTGTAGAATCTTACATAATACGAGTATTATGGAGTGGAAAATAAGGGGACACTTTCAGAAATGGAAAAAGAGAGAAACCTATAATGAATAAAACATGAAACAGAATACGGTTTGTGTTTACATGTAATTATTCGTAGAGATAGTTTTATAACAAAATGCAGATGAAGTCGCCCTACAACAATTACAGCTACTGAAACTTTATCAATTAAATAATGTAAATAACAGAATAATATAAATGAATACTTTTTTAGAATTATGAATTTACAGTACAAAGTTTCATGAAATATAATAAAAAAAAAATAACCATTTGTATGTTACATATTGTTTCCTGGAAATCGAGAATTATCTCTCAAAAGTCATTTCAATAATCCAGCTAAATAATTGAAGAGATTATAACTCAACAATGTACTTCGATTTTCAATGTACAAAAATTATTTTCGGTTTAGGAAAGTGATTATTATTATATGTTATTCCTCACTACGTGATTTGCTATTGTTTTCTTAGTTTTTGATGTAACGAGACAGAGCTATGGATTACTTATTTCTGAATAACACACACATGCACATGCGCCTCGTGCGTGCGCGTGTACCTGTGCCTTATTAAGAACAAACACCTTCACACATACAAATGCATTTAATCGTCATTATATTTCTAAAATATTTATCGCGGTTTATATACATAAAATAACAAAGCTGCAATTGGAAGGACACAGCAGGACGAAAAACGTTTTTTTATTAATATTGTTAATAACATCGCTTCAAAAAATTATATTCTGAACGATCTAATACATTAAGGTTAATTTTTTATAATATTAGGTGGAGAGTGTATTTTATATTTTTATAAGGTTTTTAAAGATCTGCTAGATGAAGAAATTCATTTACGTTTTAAAATCAATGTCAAAATAAACCCTCGAAATATTCCACATTAAAATTTCAAGTTTGATTGCTCAAAATGTTCGGAATGTATCCCTCTTTAAACTCATAATATTATTACCAGAAGAAAATTATAACCCAAAAGTTACAGACAGTTACAAATTTAAAAAGTATTTCAGTTCGTTATTAATTTATTCATAAAATGTGACATAACGACTCCCTAATGAAAATGAAAATGCAAATATTATTATTCAAAAAATATATTGCTTTTCAAATGTTGTTCTACATAAATTATATATTTACATCATTAGTGACGCAACCCCTCGGATTGATGACCCCGCTGATACTACAGTGGCGCAAGATATGTGATGAAAAATGGAGCAATCTGTGAAGCTTTAATTTTATATATATATATATAGAAAATGTACAGAGATGTATATAGAAATGTCAGAGAAAATGTACATTTTTCACAATGTATGTATTTAAACGTAAATCGGCAAGAAGGCTTCCAATGCTTTGAAAATGAAATTGCTTTCATTTACTGTTACGCTCTGTAATTACCTTCAAATTATACGTGAAGGAGTTTCATTTGAAATCAGATCCTCCGGGCAGGGGACGAAAACTTCACGCAGGCATTAACCCAAGGCCGTGAATCCATGGAGCACGTCGGGGGGCCCGCTCCACCCTGACCCGCCGGATATCCATTGAAGCTTCCGGAAACAGAGCTGAATAGTGTTAGGGTCGACGGACGCAGGGCCTCGTGCAGTTGCCAGGATGTGAATTGCGGAAAGCGAGACAAAGCAGGCGGGCAGCGCTGCCTGCGGGCGAGAGCCTCCATCCAGCGCCAATCGCCCCTCCCGCCCTCGCCCCGCGCCCGCGACGCCCTTCCCCAACGCCCCGGCCGCCCGCCGCCGCCCGTCCATGGGGTCCCCCCCCCCCCCCCCGCCGCCGCTGCCCCCACCGCTGCTCCGCGCCGCGCACCACCCCCACCAGCGGCCCTGTGGCTTTCCGGCTTCGCCGCCATCCTGCGGCCATCGTCCGCCACGCCAAAATGAGGGAAGGGTGCAATGTGCGGGCCGGAAAATTTCCTCATGTATGGCTATTATGATGAACTGGGCTATAAGCGAGCTGAATGCGGATCTATTGCTGTTGGTAGCAGCCCCTCCCCCCTCACACACACAAAAAAGAGATGATACTCTAGGATTTCTCGTTTTTTGGCAATGAGTTCCTCTTCCGTGTCTTACGAAGGGATTATAATAACTGCATGCAAATACGTTTTTCATTTATTTCAATTCCTAGGAGCATTTAGATCTCAATGACTAAATAATGTCAATTGTATTCAATAAAGCGGATTTTTTACTTACAAATTTAAATTAATACTTCCTAAAGTAAATATAAAATATATTAAAATACATAATTAGAAGAAATATTTTCCGCGTTATTCCGGTTACAAAGGAGAATCATATTTATTCAGAAAATAATTTTAAAAGAACAATCAATAATCTAGATCATTAGGGGAGTAATTTCTAATTATTTGTATTTTATGCATTTATTTGCATATGCGCAAAACGACTAGTTTATTAATATATGTAACGACAATTCGAAAATTGTTTTCAATCATATCATCAAAGGCTCTGCAAGTGAAAGGAAATAAGTAAAAGGAAGAACATATTCGCTGAGTGAATCCTAAGAAAAAGCTCTCCGTTTTCTTCTCCAGTTTTCTTTATTTGGATTCCTTGGCTTGATAAATTCAGAGTAGAATTAAAGAACGATGCCCCTTAAATTAATTGATTCCCTTGCAAGGCGAAATCTATATTTTTCCATCAGAGGGCATCAAACTCTAGTGTGTGACGATCCCCATCATCTGCCCCGGCAATTTGCACCCTGGTCTGCACAATAATAACAACAATTCAATACTGTGCGTGAGTAATTAATTCACTACAGTTAAACGTTAAGATTAAATTTCAAAGAAACTAAAATGATCATTTTAATTTTATCATGGAAAATTATTCGTCTCTAATTCTTCAATTTCATTTCACGAGAACGAATTCATCTCGTTTCTGACCAACCGCGCTGCCGGGGTGCCCGGAAGAGTTAAATCACCGAAAATGTAATAGAAGTTTCAAAAAGCACTCATTTGTTAGAACGTTTTTTTAAAGAAACATAACCCGAACTCTACCTGTCCTCTTGCACGTTTTATCATTCTTCTCATGATCCCCATGTTCCCCGCATGTTCTGCTCAAGTTTACCCTTCCCCCTTTTCCTGTTACCTTCTTGCAATGTATATGTTCCCCGTATGGTAACGATGTGTTTCCTCGTAGATTCACCGCATGTTCTTCAAATACTCACTGCATGTGCCTCACAAGTTAATCCGCTTTTATTGATAAAAAGTGATAACAGCTTCGCTCTGAAATAAACTAGGTGTTGACAACACCTGTAACAGCGTGGGGGTGTGTTCCAACATCCTGGGCTTGGAGCACATCGTTTCAGAGGTACACGCGAAAGTTGTGTTGCTGCGTAAGGAGTATTGCGGGTTCGTGTGCGCCTGCACCTTCCAATACCATGATATGCGAACTTCTTTTTCATTTCAAATCTGAAGCAAGACTGAATTCCTCATCCAGCAGTTGCACACTTACGGGCGATGGTTTCTTATAGTGATTTAAAACTGCCAACTCTCTTCAGAGTTTGTAAAGAGAAAATATTTCAATAATAATAATAATAATAATAATAATAATAATAATAAAAATAATTCTGAAGACTCATTTCTTGACTCTTTTCTCGCAATCAAAGTCCCAGGCCTTTTTGTGAGGCGTGCCTGAGCATTTATACAGCGAGTGGGTTACTATTACCTTTTTCAGTGACGCTAGAGCCGATTGTGATGTATGAATTGATTCGTTGGATTCCGTAGGTCATTAGATAAAAAAAAATCGAATTAGATCATGACATTTTCCACGAACCTCTGAAGGAGATCACTGGATACTACCAGAAAGTATTTACAGAATGTGTTAGAAAAAATAATCATACTTACGGATAAATGTAATTATGATATTGAAGGGTGTTTATATAAATAAAATAAATGTCCATTGATCTTGGATATGTCTTTTGGTTTGAGCATATAGCAATATATCGTTTACAAACATATATTTATCCGTGATTAATTTGTTGTTTTTTTTATGGGAGTGCACCCGATTCTGTTTTGTGAAATTTATTTTAAGAAATATTTTCTTCCTGTTTGTGCTTCAGAGAGGGTTTGGAAGAGGTTTAAAAATCTGTCACAATTCTTTTTTATATAATCCTTTAGAAGTTCTATCTCGAGTTTTTTTGAATATGTTTGTTCGAGATGAACCAATGTGCTTCTGTAAATCGACGTAAACGTTTGTTCCGGATAGTCCGTAGCTTCTCGATATATTTTTCCTGCAATTTATTTCAAACCGAATAGGCATACGTGAGTGGTTGACTAATAATGGATTTTAATATTGAAATTCCACATTTCAAATTTAATGCTAAACTGAAGTTTATAAAGGGTTTCAATATTTTGTTGCATATTTTTCTTTTATTAATTTAACATGCTTTTCCATCTCAGCGTAGAATAAATGTGTATATCAAGATATTTCAGCGGTGTATCAAATAAAAGTCCTGGAATTCTGATATTGTTTAATATTAATAAGAGTAACGTATTATTTTAAAAACTAAGGTTAACGCATAAACTAGGGTTAATGGTAGAATACAATTCAATCACTTGAATACTTTTTTTTTTCATTTAAAAATTGTCTCTATTATCAGTGAAAGTTTCTAACAGCTGTCCTCTCGACAGCTCGGAATGCGATTTGAAGGAGACCTTAAAGGAGTCACCAGGTGAAATTTGGTACTACTTTCGATTGTTGCCACTGGCTGTCATGCCCAACGAAGAAAGTTTTAGTTGCTCTGGTATTTCTTATATTATTTTAGACACACTGCGTTCTCGGAATACGTCAGTGGTGTATCCAAGATTAGGAAGCGATTATGGAAAATGGCTAATATTAAATGCTGATTTTTTGTTGCCAGAAATGCAACCGAGCTTCTCTTCAAAAGCTTGGTTTGCTACTCGATCATGGCCTGTACCCTATCTAATTTGGAACTAATTTATAACTACGGTATTTCCAAATGGTCTATAAAATTTGATTTGAATAAGTACTCCATAATAAGTTATGTTTGTAGCTTTAATATCTTCCTTTTACTTAAGAGTCTTTATAATAAGTTATTGCTGTATGTTCTTAAATTGTTTATTACTTTGCATGGATCGTTTAATTTGGGGTAAAGGTGTTACTGAAACTCTCATCGATTGGGTTAATTTATTCTGTGTTCCTATTTGTGTTTAAAGAAGGGAGACGAGTAGTTAGGTGGTTTATACGCTATCACTATTACAATTTACTGTTCGTTTATGTGTTTTATTGCTAATAATTCTAGCCTTTTGTCTGTTGATATGACTATTTGGTAATGTTGAATACTTTTGTGAATTTGCCACATCCTAAATGAAATGATTTAATATATTGTTTCTTTATATCGTACACTATTTAATTGTAAAATGTTTACCTAGCAGTACATATGTTTCGGTTATATAAGACATTTTTATTTTAATAGTATATAAAAATTGTCCTGAATAGAGCACCGATTTTATATAGAGGCCCATGTAGAACGTGTTAGTGTGCCTTGCGCTTTTGTAAAGTTTTCTAAATGTGATAAAGAATCTATTTACAAAAAATTGAAACAAAAATGTAGTTTATATAATGTAAATATTATTTCTTTAACTCATCCCAAGATGTGTACCAATAATAAGCGTAGCGTCTTACACTTCGTGTTTTGAATCATGAACGTTTTCAAAACACTCTGCCTAGTCTCAAATTTTATAAGTTCACTTTTTTTTATAAATTTGTTGCGTCTACAACTTGAGCCCCTTAAGGGGCGTTGAGAGCTTTGCACTAGGGAGTAATCCTCCATTAATGTGCGATATTGAGGAGTAATCCTCCATTACTAATATGTCATGTCACGTCACGTCGCAGTCAGTTGTCAAGAGGACCGCCAGGTAGAATCTCCGCGTACGCGCCTTCTGCGTCACTGCCCAGCGGCCAGAATTTGGAAGGAATAAGGATAGGGGTGGGATTTAGGACACTTCACAGGGATTGGACAAACCCTTGTGAAGCAGCCAAACTCGTTTTGTTGGAACAAATTGCAGATGAGATTCGACGAGAATGGAACCCGAACCTCAGTGGTGAAAGACTAGCGACTTCGCTATGTGCCACGAGCGGGCCTTTACTTAAAAGTAAAACACTGATTTTTCAAACAACTCTTTGGATAAAATAAGATTGATAATGAGAAAGGAAAAATACTCCACTGGTCTGTGAAAAGATATTTAATTCCGGAGAACATTTGTGAAGGCGAATTGTGAAATATTACATCAGTGAATTTTTCAACGTATGTAAAATTAATGTGAAACTTTTGTGTGAAAAAGTGTATTGAAGTAGATAGTCAGTACTCTTCGTCTGTTTCCATTTGACAAATTTATTGTGACAATAATTCTTAATCTTATATAAATGACAGCCATATAAAATCATTTAAAACCTTCAAAATTTGTTTTCAACTTCAATTCAAATGAAAATAAAATTAGAGAATATGTCTAACAAAACTGCATGATCGCTGAAATGAAATATGTCACAATGCTCATTAAACACAATATTTCATTTAGATATATTAGAAAAAATGAACATTCTAGAAATCATTTTGCAACTGCTAAATCGTCTAAACGATATTCTGGAAACATAACTTCAAACATATGCCTCATTTGTGTTATATACAGATTACTTTTTCTAATTGGTATATGAATAATTGTTGTGAATATGTGTATTATAATACTGTTAAAATATTAATATACATTGCAAGTTATTAATTACTGTTTACACTAAAAAGTTTGCAATATTTCTTCCTTAATTCCCAAATTTACTCGTTTAGTAAAATGTGTATATACGAAGGTAGTATTCATTATTCTCAATCTGTATCACTTTCACTCATACTGTAATTCATTTGACGTCTCAATTTTGATAAATATATAACCATGAGGAGCCCGTTTTAGTGCCAGGAGACTGCACTAATACACCATTTCATACCATTTCACCCAGGGTACTAATATACAATTTCATCATTATTATTTAACGCCGCTCATAAGAACTGGGGTTATTGATTGTATCATCCCTACATAGTATTTGAGTAATTCCTCGAGTGTGTAGATGTGCGGTTCCGTCACTCACGGCTATGCTACTTCCCGTGCACCAATCGAGACATTCGACGTGTCAATGTCTCCTGATGGGAAACTGATATTTTGTTTTTGGATTCAGATGATTCAAAGAAATTTACAACAACGTTTCTTTGCATGTTTTGGCACTGTGACCTTAGTGACTAAGCCTAGAATTAAACCAATGCCACCTAAATTGATTTATGTAGGTGGCGTTGATTAAACTTCAGTACCCAAAAATATTTTTCGCTCAAAACGCCATAATATTCGTTCAAGACATTAGAAACACTGTTGTTGACATCTTTAAGTGAACAAGTGAAGTTTGAACAAAAGAGTGAAGCGCACGGCATATTTCATGTTAAGTTTTATCCATAAGACATATAGCCATATTTTTAAAAATAAATTTGCAAAAACCAACGGAACAGTGTTGCCTTAGTACTTATTAAATTCGAATAATTTCAAGTGACAGAGAAAACCAAACTGTGAGTAATGTTAGAGAGTGAATGAACGTTCGACTTCTCCCTTATACGTTCTTAAGTGAACAAATACCGATTTTCAAATTAATGTGACCCAGAAATTATTCTTATTAAACTTAACTCACATCTTATTCATATAAACATACAAAATTAGGTTTTTAATGTTTATATAGATTCAATTAATTGAGAAATTGCAGAAGTGGTAGTAAATACAAATTAGACTGAGTTTGTGAAGTTTTAATCTCTTCAAAAGCTAGCGAGAAAAGTATGGAAGTGTTAAGCAAATCCGGGAAAGAATTAAATGTAGATTTTGTGACGGAATTTTCGGATCTATTTCATAATCTTATATTAGG
This sequence comes from Teleogryllus oceanicus, assembly GCA_964035755.1. Lineage (NCBI taxonomy): Eukaryota > Metazoa > Arthropoda > Insecta > Orthoptera > Gryllidae > Teleogryllus > Teleogryllus oceanicus. The sequence continues at coordinate 100,321,209 of CAXIVR010000001.1, forward strand.
ATTAGAGTATATCCCAGAAGAACAGCTTACAGGTGATCTTTGTGTATTATTAGCAAAAATTGTAAAAAAATGTACTTAAGTCTATTTGCATCATTAATGCCTCCCAAGTATATTGTACGGCGAATATAGTTTTGAAATTGCAATATTTCCAGTTCATATCCCGTATGGAGGGAACATACAAGGCTATTAGATGTTGGGAATTTTTGAAGGGGAGCATATTTTAGCTACTACGATTCAAGTCTAATGCCAGATACTGTAAGAATATATTTGAACAAAGCTACCCATGACGGAAATGAAGAATTAAAGAAATTTTCAACACATGAAAATAATTTTAAAACAGTTTACGCGTCGGCCTCGGTGGCGCTACATTCAACTATTTGTTAGTATCTGAGTAACAATTGTTATACCTAATATATGTTTTATTATGGTGATAATTAGACTAGAACGACCATTAAATAATACCCATAAATAATACCTAGGTTATTTATTAAACCTAAAATATAATTATTTACGGACTACTTGCTGCAAAAACCGTGGGAAGCGGTGTTGTAAACTTTGGCATCGTTTATATTCTATTACTTTGCAGCATTTTGCAAGCCTATTTCAATTATAGAGAAGAAGAATTTCGTTTTATTAGTATTATTTATTAAATATTGGTTTTCAGTTTCCATTAGATATATTGAACACCGACATAGTGGTTTTCTCTTTTTATTGAATAGTCTTGCTACATTGGTTACTGGGTATTTAAGTCTTACTAATTCATCATGGCATTTGTACTAACATTCTCTTCTGTTTCACGGTCAATATCAGATCATTTTTTACTTTCTCTTCATTAACTTGCATTTGTACTCTGACTCAAACAAGCGTTCTGCGATTGGTTGCTCATGGGGATGGCCCTGAAAAGCATGTATTGTTAAAGCACCTGTTAAAGCTGATGTCCCATGTACGAAAGATTCACCATTACCATTACCATTTCAGTTTTCATTGGTCATTTGCATTGATTACGTAATTAACTCTCAAGTTTTAAGTAGCCATATGTAGAGATCAATATTCCTACTCATTTTAAGAGTTAGATACACAATTTGTTGGTTTTTGTTTCATACATATTGAAATCAAAAGAATATCATTTAAAGAACTGCTGAAAAATATCGTTCAAATCATATCTCTCTGTCAACTCGATCGCCTCTGGAATCTGAACCATAAATTGCACCATTTATACGGATAAAATAGTGACATAATACATCGTACAGTGATGAGCATGAGAGGGTGAGGTATATAATCTCAATAACGACGCGTAATACAAGACTGAAGTTGTAGGCTTGTATCTTTGTCCTGCTTTCACTTGGAATGGCAGACAAGTAATATTATTCGTATGGAGTTTACGTTCAAACAAGTACGTGGAAGTTTTTTTTTAAAATTCCGGCAATATCATGGATGAGTTGTGGTAAATCGTCAAGACTTTCAAGTGCGAATGTATGTAAATATATAAAGATGATTTCGCAGTGGTTGGCGGAAAACACAAAACCGCAATATTTTTGCTCTAAATTTTAATTATTTTTTTTCCTCGGATATTTAAAAATATATAAAGGACATTTAAAAGTGGTTTAAATCTCATTCCCATTGAACTCTGAATTTTTGTAAATTCTTTATTGTAGCTCTAATTCTATTCTTCCGCGAGTATATTTGACAAATACTTCTAGAATCTTCTAGATGAAGATTCGTCTAGAATCTTTTTCTAGAAGATTCTAGAAGAAGTATTTGTCAAATATACACGATTCTAGAAGAATCTTCTTTCTAGAAAAAATCTTCTTCCATTCAGTAATATTTTCGTATTCACACGTGGTTTGTTCTTTCTTGATCATCGTGTCAGAAGTCATTATTTTTCCATAGATATCATATTCCCTAGTGTTTTGTACGTAGTGTGTTCTCCTGGATCCCTTGTTCTGTACATGTAAATTCTGGTAGGGCTGTAATGTTGAAGCCTAACGCTAACTTAAGATGATCTGTGATGTTAAAATCTATTTCATTTTTTTGTTAATGTGTCTGGGGATAATCCATATCCATCAATCTTTTGAAAAGATATTGAAGTGTGAATTGACGGTTTGTAAATTTTGGACCCCTGCAATTTGGTTTAGTCATCTTACTCTTTCATTATGTTCTCTGTTGAAGTATTTTTCCAGCACAATCTCATCTGTTTATCTTTCCTTCCCCGTTCAATGAAAGTTTTGTCCAGATATTCATTAAAGTTTCTATTTTCTCATCCAAGTTAGTTGTATTAGTTAAATATAAATAATAGTCATCTTATTCTTCATCTTTATATTCAGCACTGCAATTCTTTCCAATGTCTTCTGTCATCATTAGGTTTTCTTTATTCGTTTGTTGACTATAAAACCACGTTAAAATCGTAAATGGCGGCGCTTGAGTCCAAATCTTCAAACGCAAAAAATTTGTGCCAATTAGGAACATTCGCAGAGATACTTTTTAGGTCAAGGAAGCGATCCCTAAGTGAAGCTACCCCTCGGTGGCTGCAAAATCTTAGGTATTTGAGAGCAAATGGGCGAAATTTATTTCCATTGTCATTTAGTCTCATAGTCATTTATTCCCCATTGTCAGGTTCGATTGCCTATCAAGAAACAGTACGCCACAAGGAAACAATGCACAATGCGGTTGTGGATGACTCTTCTTGATACCACGTGTATATTACTTAGATATAAAAAGAATGCTTACACCAGAATTATTTAGGAGCCAGGTTTCAAAATGATTTCTTTTGATAGAACTGAAACTGGCGAAAGGTTGGAAATCATTTTTTGGAATCTTCCGTTTCAGGGCTTGTGGCCCTAAAGTAATCAGTGCAACGGGATGTCTTTATTCCTTTTATTTCATTTCTTGTATTTGTGTATATCTGTGTAATTCGACTACGTTTCGCTTTGCAAAATACTTGTATGTACTGGACGTTCCTTCATGAAATTCAGGAGAAACCGATCATTAACAATCAGATTAACATTTCTTAAAGAACTAGGAAATTATAATAATTTTGAAGGTTTAAAAATTAATATCTTCAGTCATTAAAATCTATTTTGAAACTATTCATAGAGCTAATCATCTAGAAAATTAAGTAAAATCAAATATTGAGTGGAGATTAAAAAATATTTAAATAAGTCTACTCTGATATAAGTTTATTCAAAACATTCTAAAAGATTACATGCATATGTACAAACATTAATATGTAAATCAATCGAGTATAAAATTCCATATTTTGAGATATTCCACCAGGTTATTCCCTACAACTGGCGCTATCTGCTGGGTCATTTTCTTTCAGCAAGTGCCAAAAATTGAAAGAATAAGAAGGAATAAAATAATAAATTCATTATTATTCACGTTTGCGCTATGATGTTTTTGGTGCTTATTCAAAAATCTCGAATTTGGACTAGTTTGGTTCTTGTAAGAAACCCTTCAATTGCTTATGTATTTTTATAATCCATTGGAAATAAGTTACGCCATTGATCAGGTCAGTAACACCCTGAAACGAAACACATGCTTCAGGTGGCACGATTACTCATCAAAAGATGTCTTTTATTAGACTGTAAATAATACTGTATGACAAAGAAATCCAGACTATTCGAACATTAGCAGCAAAAAAATCGGATATTGTTATTAGGTATTCGGAGAAAAATATGTTCTTGTAAATGTTGTAGTACCATGCGATCAAAATAACGGAATCATGGAAGAAGAGAAACATCATTAAATCAAGAGTTTCGAAATGGATATCTGCCAGGTGTGGGTTAAAAAACATACGTTGTACCGATAGATATCGGAGCTCCGCTATTTGTTCCCCACAAGTGTGTGTACATACTCGTCTAAACATTCAAGAAATTTAAAAGACTGGGAAGGGAAAAATGTCGCGATATAGAGAACCATTTTGCGAAAAGTCAATGGATCTGCTTCTTAAAAACCTGGCTGGAACTTGGAAAAGATTTTATCTATAATCGATCCTAAACATCATAAGTCGTAAATTAGGGTAACTAAATAATAATAATAATAATAATAATAATTATTATTATTATTATTATTAATTATTATTAAAATTGTAGACATACCAAATATGTTAATTTTTCAAATTCTGCTAACGTGAATAGAAATTTTGTTTCGTGTCTCATTGACGTCATCAATACCCAGTTCTGGTTGGCTGCCTTACTACCATTACTATGGTAAGATTAATTTGAATGCAGTATGTACGTGGTTATCGGTCTTGTGATCTCGACTGGGTTCAGTGAACTTCAGTGAACTGGGATTCAGTGAACTAATGCTTTCTGAAGTCTACCCCAGTAGACATTTAACGATGGATCTGAGTCGATGCACAAAGTAAAGGCAGCGCGTGTTTCCTTGCCCTATGTCGTCCCCAGCAGTGTTCATAGTATATACACATTATATTATCATTTTGCATTATTATGTCTCTACGACTGATAACGCGACGTATTTTGCCTCGATAAATGTAGTCTGTACACGTAGTATACCGGTAGTTTCCGGTGTTTCCCCCTACTACTGTCTCTCCTGTTGAAGACTCCACTCTTCGTAGTTGTGCATATTGGAACCTTGCGCTTGATGCCGTACACGTTTCATGCGCTGAGTGTGGAGTTGTGAACTTAGAGTGATATACGGGCAGCTCCTCAGAACAGCAGTCGAGTGACGAGTTCTCTCCAGGGGTTGTCCCCAGACTCCTTCTCATGCCTGCATTTATGTTTTGAGAGGGGAATGGAAAGTTAACAAGGACGATGAAGGCAAGATCGTGTGCACCTCGAGACGTATCGGTTGCGTTTGTTCTCCGACAATTGCCTGCAATTAATGGCAGAAAATCACGGAAATTACTGATCGGGAGGATATTACTCACACCACGTTTTTTTTTATTTGTTGCGTCGTCGTTGACGCAACGCGTCTCTTTAACCCTTGTTGGGCGTTGAGGGCTTTCCCTGCAGTAATCCTCCATTACTAATAGAAATTAATTACTATATCTTAGTCAAGTCTTGTCACGTCTCAGTCAGTCAGTGACTTTTATCCCTTCGGCCAGGGGCTCGACGCCGTTAGATCCTGAGGATCCTAGCCGGTCACCCAACCAGGAACCCGCGAGTTTCGAATTCTCTTAGCATCCGTGACTTCACAGAGCGTAGTAAACGAATTCCGCTAACGATGTCTTCCTTTCCGAGGTCATCAAAACCAAGCTACCAGTCAGTATACGAATCTACGAACTTCCCTTTCTATCGTGCTTCATTTCAGAACTCACATACATAAGCGATGATAGCATTCAAATTCCACCACTAGCCAGCAGATGACATTTCAAGTCGACAAACGCCCGAGCCACGCGCCGAACGGTGCAATAGTCGGCCACGCTCCCTGGCTTTCCAAGCAGCTTTCGTGGGAATGTTAGATCATTGGAGGTGCGGGGCACGAGTGATGGTCGATCGTGCGATCCGCTGTGCGGAGTTGACGCCGGCTAAATGAAGAGCCTTCGAATAGAGGAATAGAGAGCGGTGACAACGGCAGGCGGACCCGCTAGCGACACAAGCAACGCGGATCGTCAAAAAAGCAAGGTGATTGCTTGCGCGTGGCCTCGCCCAAACTACGCCCCCGCCTCGCCAGGAGTGTGGGAGCAGCGAGGCCCCGCTTCGCTCGCACTCATTTCGGACCGAGATTGCCTTGTATTATAGGAATAATTATTCGAGACCCCATCCAAAGGACGAAAGTGCTGCTTTATAAAATACTTCAATGAACTATAATAGACCAATGGGAAGGCGCGTAGTTCGGACATAGTACTCGAGGTTTCGTGAGAACCGTTGGATCCATAGGCTCATTTTCCCTCTTTAATAACGCTAAGGGCCGATAGATCTGTAGATACGTGTAGGCGAATGTAACAATAGCGCATTTTTTATTCTCAACTATTGTACATGACACTGAATAGAAATATTTGTAAATATGTTTGTTTCCTTTCGCCTATGGTGTGTTGTCCATATGAAGAATGTCAATCGAAAAGTTTATTCTTTATCTCTGTGTTTTATAGCGTATTACTTTACTTGTGCATTAACTTAAGTAAAATAAAATCAATTCTTACAGTTTTGTTACTGGTGTAAATGTGTATGCAGTTCAACTGAAAATGATTTTATTCATAGATAAATTGGAAACGGAAATACTGCTAGAGAAGATGGATACTACATTTCTCCTTCACACGGTTATGAATTCTTACAGTTAAAATATTTTTTAAAAATATGCATATGGTTCCTCGCTTCTCATCATCGGGCAGAGCTACACTCCCCCTTCTCTGTCCGTCGCGGCTACTTTTGAGAACATTGTGGGTCCTTACTACAATTACCCACATCTCAGTCTCGGTGCAACCCTCAGTCACGTGGAATGTTTCCTTACTGAGTTAGTAAATGGGTTCTTCTCAGCCAGGTTTTCCACAGGCGAGTGTCAGCTCTTTTCTACTTCCTACCCCTTTATTAGAAGTGGTAATGGTAATGAGTCAATGGCAGTTGCGATGAGAAGAATGGAACTGTGAAACGGCTACAATGCCAAAAATCACGTGAAGAAAACGCACGTGTCTGAGGCTGGTCACACGCCCTCCGTGACAACAAAACTAAAAAATTGTTTACATTTTTCATTTGCTTAAGTTTTCAGATATATCATGTATCGAGGTAATATCAGTTATAATTTTGTCTTTTTCTTGCTGATCTTTTTATTTCTATTAAGTAGTTTCTTTTGCTTCACTTTTATTAATACTACATGTCTTCTTCTTACCGTCCCTGGTGGTGCTTTGAATTTTTTTGGAACGTCACAGCTTTTGCAGTATCTGACCATTAAGAATAAAATACCGATACGTAAATATCTTAACAGTGGCTGGGAGAAAAATAATAAAATAAGTTTTGATTTACATATATATGTATATGATTAAACCTACTGCATCCATCGTATTCCATTTTTTTAAAACAAGCTTTTATTTTTCAAATCAATAATTAATCAATATTAACAGTTTTCAAAGTAATGGGTATTTCATTATTATAATTATAGAGCAAATTACTTTGAATTGAATATTAGGAAGCCATTTTTATTTAAACATTTGAATTATCAAAAAATCAAAGTTATATATTGCTTTTCGAACCTCTTACCTATCGTTTGATTAGGAGAATCTCAAGGGATGTCTGAAGTTTTAAAAGGATAGGCGTTTATTTATTTATTTATTTGCGTCAAAAAACAGTTAAAAACTGCGTATGACGTGCTATGGGGAAAAGTGAATTGTGTGCACATTTTCAAAATTCTGCGATCTCTACACCAAGTCATATACTACTTAAATTTTGAATTTTGAAAGGAGAAAAAACAACAAAAAACTCCCATGTAATAAAACCTATTTTCAAGGATAAACAAGCAATAAATTTTGAATTTTGAAAGGGAGAAAAAAACAACAAAAAACTCCCATGTAATAAAATCTATTTTCAAAGAAAATAAGCAATAAATTTTGGCTCTTATTACTTCCTGCCGCGACAACATGGAAACGATAATTTGAATAAATGTATTTCCACTGAATTTAGAAGACGTCACAGAAATGAAGTTACATTTATGTCCAGAAGCAAAACAAGGGGCCATCTCAGCATTTGCTCAATGGATCAGGGAAACTGGACGAAAACCTGATCGAGATGGGGTCATTGACCCGGAAGCTGTAGTACAATAGTTGTTACAGGTTGTTTATACTCATTTATACAGTCCAAATGGTAAATAATGCATTATGTATCATTGTTAAAATTAATGTTCCTTTTCTTGTGATGCTCAGTATAGTCTCTAATTGTATAGAAACAGTTATGCAGCAGAAACGATTTCACTTGGGATTTAAACTTTCTATTGAATTTAATCGTTTAATGTCATCTGGCAAAGTGTTGTAAAATAATGTACATGTATTGTATGTGAATTTTTGTAATGAGCTGTTGATACTGTCACCTGATGAATATGATTTCTACGTCGAGTGTTATAGTAATAGACTTCGGTATTTTCTGAAAATATATTCCCGCCCTTGAGCAAGTCATTTTTACAAAAACCACTGATTCGTAAATAAAAGACACGGTAATGGTAAAATTCCTAGATTAATGAAGAGAGGCTTACATGAATCACGTGGGTGGGATTTGGTTATTATTCGTACAATTGTTTTTGTAATCTAAAAGGTTTGACTGAATTGAGAGACCTAAACAACGAGCAGTATGAAGGCTGACTGAATTTGCAAGAATTCTGAACGCGTAGCATAATGAACTTAATTTTGTGTTCAATTCATTTAAATGGACGTTCCATTTAAGGTTTGACTGAATTGAGAGACCTAAAAATTTTGTTACCTTAACATCAGTCAATGGTACACTGTTCATTTTCAATGGAGCACAGAATTGTTTATTTGAAATAGAAAACTGCATTAAAACCGTTTTCTTTTCGTTTACTATTAATTTGTTATTTCGGAACCAATTTGAAACATCTGATATTGTACTATTTACGGTTTCTTTATTGCAAAGGATGTTCGTATCATCCGCAAAGAGAACCGTTCTTCCGTTTCGAATCGTCGAGGGCATATCGTTTACGTAAAGTAGGAACAGAGTAGGGCCTAAAATCGATCCTTGAGGAACTCCACATGCAACGGGCAAAGAGTCGGAAAGGTGCGTACGTAATGTTCCATCATTCCAGTAAGGTATTTCAACTCTCTGAGATCGTTGTTTAAGGTACGAACATAACCAATCTAGAGCAATACCACGAATTCCATATGAAGGTAATTTGGAAAGTAAAATGTCATGATCAATGACGTCAAAAGCTTTTGAGAGATCTAAAATAATCCAATAGGTGCCTCGTTTTGATCCAATGATGAGGCGACATCTTTAAGAAAAGAAAATATAGCTGTTTCCGTTGATTTTGATTTTCTAAATCCATGTTGGCAATCTGCAAGCGCGTCGTGTTTAGTGAGAAAGGTTTCCATTCGTACGTAAAAAGTCTCTAATATTTTTGAAAAAACTGATAGAAGAGAAATGGGCCGATAATTTTGAATTTCATGTTTGTTGCCATTTTTGAAAAGCGGCTTAATTTTAGCTGTTTTGAAAATATCTGGAAACGTTCCAGTGCATAAAGATGCATTAAATATGTGAGTTAACGGGTGTATAATGGCATATGCACAAGTCTTTAACAAAGAATCCGGGAATTCATCTAAACCGGACGAATATTTATTTTTTAGTTTACCGATTATTTTGAGAATTTCATAGGAAGAAGTTTCGGAAACGAACATTGTGTCTAAAATTTTGGGTGAACTGTCTGTTTTTGAGTTTTGTGCCTGAAGACCCTTAGTGAGATCGGCAGCAATTCTCGAAAAGTATTGGTTAAAGAGATTAGCCACTGTTGCCGGATCGTTCACATTTATATCGTTATATTTTAAAACAACATTCTCTACGGGTTTTCTAGTTGATTTGGTAGTATTTTTTATTATATTCCACATGGCTTTTGTTTTATTATTTGAGTTCAAAATATCCTGATCGTTTTTCATGATTTTAGCTGATTTTATGATTTTTGCAATATTACGTTACCGTTAGAACGTTGCAATTATAAGAATTTCTTGTTGACTAACACTATTTTTCATCGTACACTTTGCAAGTTCAATAAACGTTAAGTGCAAGTTACTTTTCAAGTTAAATAAATAAAGAAGTGCAAAGATACATCTTTAACCTTCATATACTTATTTATTGCATTTATTTGATTTATTTTGAGAGTTAGGACCTATGGCATGTTTGACTCTCACACGGAGTCATTGGGGGTTGGTAAATGCGGATTTATTCAAAACTTGGCCTGAAATTAGTTCTTCGTGGTGAGTTCATGTAGTTGTATTCAAACGGTACAATTGCTACGGGGTTGGAGAAAAATATGTCGAAAAATCTCGGGCTGAGCGTGAGGCTTCGTAGACATTGCGCCCTACGAATACGCACACATGACAAGAAGGCGAAATTCATATAATGGTCTACATTCAAATAAACGTCGAACTTCGTAATGCCACATTTTCCAAAGCTGAATACTCCTTGTAAACTACTACAGGTCGTTGTTCACTTTTACGCACTTGCCTCCATTGTTTGCAGTGAAAAATGTCTTTGATCTTCCTTATTCGTCCTCGACGGATGCAAAACGGATACTTCACTCATCCGCACGTCTTCTTGCATCCGTCGTGGCATGTGGACTTGTCAGTTTAAAGCTTTTACTATGCTGTCCGCTAGATTTAAATTTATGTTTACTATGTTCCGTCATTCATCATTTCGTATCTGATGATCCGCGATTTTGGTCCGCGTTAGCACCGCCAGTATTCGATCTGTATTGGTTTCAATGGGCTGTTTTTTTTTATTTAATCCCACAACTATGAACTACAGCTTATGGTTTTAGAATGGTTTGGTGTAGCATTTATTTTACATAGATCTTCTTCATCTGGATTACTGAATAAAGTAGCCTGATCGTAATTCTTCCATTTGTCCTAGATCTTATGGCTTTGCCATTTCTTCGGTATATGTGATCTGTGAAATAAGAATTAGTTGCATTGCTTTACAAATGCTTCATTTTTTATTTTCAAGTCGTTTCTTCGACCCTAAACTTCCTTTTGTTGAGGTCAATTTGGTGTTTTTTTGTCGATAAAAATATTATTATTCCCCCATAATAATCTTCAATATGTATATCTAAAGAACTGATATATCATAGCAAAACATAGCATCGACGTACTATTCCACAAATGATAACATTCATAAACAACGCCCTAACACGCTGGTGACGTTAGAGCAGTAACGTGAACTGCGGATATGTGTGTTTCAATGAGTGTCGTTCACTTGTGTTCATAAGAGTTCTTTATGGTGTAAATATTTCGTGAATGGACAGAAATATATGTAACTGCAGAAATTCCTAGTATCTAAAGTCCCCAGTATTTAAATATATACATAAAAGTACGGCTAGCCATTCGTTTAGCACTGCAGCTGAGTAGACTCAGTTGAAACATTTTTGAAAATGAATTAGCCGTTAAAAATATAAACATTAGTCGTGATTAGCATGTGAAGCAACTAAAAGCAAGCCAAAAATGTGTTGAACAAAATTCTAATTGAATCTCGCAATATTTACTTTCCACTCTTTCACATAATGCTACGGCTAACTGAACCTTTGTTAACATTTACAGAAATGTCAGAAGGTTTTAGGACATAAAAGTGAAGTTTCCAATCGGTAGCAAGGCAAAGAGGAAATTTTTGTTGTTCTTCAGGTATGATAATCAATAAGAGAGTTTGAATTCCATACAATTGTGTTAGGAAGAGACAAAAAAACTTAGGAATATTAACGATGTCACAAAACATTTATTAATGATCACGATATCCAGTGACTAAGAAAGAATATGTGAGAGAAATGTTGGTGGACTTTTGTGAGATGATATGTGGCATACTTCTGAAGCTTATTTTTTTCTTTCCTCTTGGGATGGCAATGGCGAACAGAGAGCAATTCCGTTACAGCATTTTGATAGTTGGGACGATGGAACGCAACTATTAGCAGTTTAATTGGTTAGGCGCAAAACATCAAACAATCAGGAAAGCGTCAATACGTCCTTGCATGTGAACAACTATAATGCAATTGGTACATTAATTTTTTCCTGATTTACCCAGTGTTACCTCCTTAAACTTGGCGATTCCTAAAAAGTTATATAGAATGAAACCGAAGGTAAATCTGGGTTGAACATGCCATTTTACATTACTCCAAGACCCGTTACTCCAGGAACCAGTACAAGGTTGGAATTGCCGCCCAATGTAATTTGCTGCCCTTCAGGGATATATGGAATACCTCATAAATTCATTAATATAAGTCAGTTATTATAATAAATAATTTATTATTAATGAAGTGCTTAAGAGAGAAACTAGTACTAGATATTCTGCATGAACATTTTTTAAGCTTAACACTTTGCGAATCATACGCAGCGTAGTATTTTCTGACACATTCAGATTAATATTTGATTGAATATCTAAAGCGTTAAATTAAAATACAAAATTTAAACTGAAGTTTAATAATTGTGAATCGACGTTTGCAGAAGCCCTCCCATTATATGGGAACCAGTTGAATTCCTGAGGGTTAATGTTTTGGTGTCTTGTCATTTGCTGAAATGAACAGTGAGTTTTAAGATGAAATAAAAAACATAGTGCTCGTAACACCAGCAATAAGTAATTCCTTTACCGTTTTACCCACAGAAACATAGAGTACATCCTCGTCGAATGTGTGCGGTTTTTAGTTTCTCCAATTTTGTTGCAGTTGTCTACATCTCGATGGAATTTTGTGCGCTTTTCCGTAATTCGAAGCTTCACTGTAGACTCGATTCGTCATTTGCACACCCGGAAAGGCACACTGCAATTTCTGAACTTCCTTCACAGCAGATGTGGACACAACAGCGTCACGCTCCGATTCATGAAAATAATCGTGCAGCAGTTCCATTTTTCGCACAGCAATTTAAATACTCGCTGGTAGTGACAAAATATTTTTTAGGGTTTTCTGGTTTCATCCTCTATATTATTCAATTTTATTTGCTATGAAGTTAGTTTTCTTTGTTCTCTAAATCTCGAAAACGATATTTTTTGCACACACGTCAATGAGAATATTACTCCCAGAATGACGGACGATTTTGCCATCACTTTTTTATGGCTTGATAATGCCAGTGATAGTGATCAACATGTGGATTTTTATTTACATTTATTGAATTTCACCAATGCTACCCAGTGATGGCTACTAAAGGAAAATAAAGGATCTTAAAAATGTATCTTATGTAAGATACAATTTCTCGAGAAACCTATCCCAAATGGCATTGGCAGGTTACGCTTGATACAACTCTTCTGAACAAAAGTGGTTTTCGATTGTTTATTTAGTCAGATCCAGCATACTTTCACACACAACAAGACACGTACTTTCCAATTGTGGAGACAGTCTATAGACATCAGGGTATTTCGTTACCGTACGAGAGAACTCTCAGGTACCTATACTAATCAGTTGGTGTTGGTAGCCGAACAACTTAACCACACTCTATGTTGTCAAGGATATTAAGCAGCTCGAGACACCGAGGGGTCCCTGGACGGGTGATCGCCTGGGATCTCCAGATACTGCCGGCGCCGAGCCCATGGCTGATAGGGATAAAAGTCAAAGACATTATGACAAAAGCCCACGCGTAAGGAGAATTTCTCCGTTTTCAATGCAGAATAAAGTCTTGGAACATAGCTACAAGAGTAACAGATTTTTTTAAAAATGCGAAAGCTTCAATACAACAGTACGTCTGCCCTGGACACCGAGCTCTGACACGGTGTGTGAAGTTCTCACAGCGTATGACGAACTCACATCATTCTGTGGTGACGGGGTATCAACAGCGAGCGCAATGTCTTCCTGGCGACCGGCTGGCAATGTCGCACTTGATAGTAGGGCCTTTTGCAATGTAGAACTGTCGTAATTCGCACCTTAATCCCGTCAATTCACAAATTTGCTTTTTATATAGTTTTATTCGAAAAATGTTTTTTCTCAAATGATACTTTGACGTATGTTCACTATAATCGCAACCGTCTGGACATTTTAGAATAAGAGAAATCGTCCTGAAACTGCTGTGCAGTAACAAAGGGTTTCTCAGTAAAAATATACAAGAAATATTTGTTCATCTAATTGAGCGAAAGGCCACGGTGTGGATTTGTACCGTTGGAACGACTCATTCCGTCTAGAGAATGACTATCAATTATGAATTTATACTTATTCGTGTAAGATATCAGCTAAAAAATAGACAAAACATTAGTATTTGCCTCGTCACATTAAATCGTATGAATTATTTAAAGAGATTTCCCATGAAACGTGCCTTAAGGTTCCAGGACCAAACTAGAGTTATTTTTGTACGTTCATGTTTGTTTTCTAAAAAATGATTATTAAATTCAACTGAATTTCAAGAAACTGGGTTTACGAAACCCATTTGTACAGTGCAATATATTGTTAATTTACAATGTAAATGACGGAAGAAATTCAATCAAAGTTAATAAAGTTGTTTGGTATGCTACGTCGAAGGTCGTTAATTCTCTTACGGATGATATTTTCTCGTTTTCACTAGCAAAACTAAATTTTCGTCGTTTGCTAGCTTAACTATTTTAAATCTACTATACCATTGAAAATATTTACCATTTACACTCGAATTCTCATTTTGCATTTTCACCTCTACCACTGTTTCTACAAAATTTGTATTCGAAATTACAGACAATATTTAAGAACAAATTGAAGTAGAGTATGCTCTAAGACAAAAACTAAACGATGAAAAAATCATTTAATGACGCTTCAACTTTTAAAGACATACAGACTTGAGGAATGTTTACGACACTTTTATTTCACAATATTCAACTTGGCTGCATGTCACTACTTGTACAGTATTAATTCATATTATTTAATTAATACATCAATAATTCATCATAAGAGGATGCAAAGGAATCAGAGAAAACGCAATTTATACAATTTTACGTCGTGGAAAAAGACAATCGAATCACGGAACCTAATGGAACACGATGTGGATAGAGATGAGCTCGCCCGTCAACGACAGCGTCGAGCACCACACAAGAAAACTTCGTTCTCGCCGCGAGCAGGAACCTTACCTTTCCGAGTCCGCAGTTTCAGGGAGTTCTTCAAAGGGACGGAATTATTCATCTTCGCCCCGTTCGCAACGTCCGAGGCGCTCGGCACGGAAGCAGAACTCCGCATGACTATTTCTGGAACGCAAGCGGAGCATACGGCGCCGTCCCGACGGCGGCAATTCAGCCGCACTCGCGTCGCGCCTTGCTAGAACCCCGCCTCCTGCATTTCTGCGAGCAGGGGTCAGCTTTCGCATCAATATGCGTTTCTTTTCGAGATTACGCTTCAGTGGGTTCACTCTGTTATCTGATCCTTCTCGTCGAAATTTCAGAAGCGTTCGAGAATTTGGGAGGGTAAGGCGTGATCGTTGCTTCACTGCACAATGGAGTATTCAATTAGAAATACATGATTGTTTAAGAAACTGCGTTTAGAGAGAAGTATTTCGTGAACCATATTGTTGCTAACACAAATTATAGACACAAAAATAAATAGTCATATCAATAATCAACAAACATTGATCAGCAAATTAATGAAAATTACCAAAGAGAATAGAGAAAGACAAAAAATTATTATGTAATTTTCAAACTTCAGTTTTTGATTTTCCCTGCGATTTATAAGCGCTCGACTTCATACACTACTCTCCCATCTCACAGACAGAAATAGGCTATAGGATGGTTTGTATGTTGGGAGAACCCCCACACAGAATTTACAAAACAATCAGATTTTGAAAATGCTTCATGGGAAAACACATATATGACATTTTGGATTTGTAACTTTCATTGTTCTTCTGTTTCTATTAAAATCATGTTAGACAACCTTTATTTTTTTGCTCGTACAAACTTCAAAACGATAAAAGTATTTTTTTTATTTTAATTAACAATTTTATTCAATTAAAATTTTAAAATATAGTTTTACACTTCAGTATATTTTTTCTTTTATTATCACCAAATACTATTCGAAGATTTGCTTTTAAACAGGGAGTTAGGAATGCTACCTTTCTTCTTTAAGCTAAGAATTCTCTCTTAAGAAGCCTTTTGATTTACGCATTAGTTTGTGAAAATGACGTACTCAAGTTTGAGAACAGCAAATGCAGATGTCTATAGCACTCCACGTATTAATCATATTCATCAGGTGTCATTTTCAAAGGCCCACTACAAGAAAATTCACATATAGTACATCTCCATTATTTCACAACACATTCGCAGATGGCATTAAACGATTAACATCGCTAAACAAGTTTAAGTGCCACGTACAATCTTTTGGGCTCCATAACTCTTTCTACACAATTAGAGAATGTACTAAGCATCAAAAAGGAAAATAAGCTGAATTTTACCAATGATATTTAATGTATTATTTATCATTTGTATTGTATAATTCTAAAACTAAATATGAATGTATTAAGTATTGTATTTTAGCCTCCGGATCAATGTCCCCCATCTCAGATTTTTCGTTCAGTTTCCCTGATCCTTTAAGCAAGTCCAGAGAAGATCCCTTTCTTAAATTGTCCCTTGCACAAATACAATATTATAATTCACTTCACACATAGTTTCGCTGAGTTCTTGTGCTTTGTGGGGAATGTAGTTTCTTAAATAATTGTTCCCAATGTTCTCCCGGCAGTTAGTCGATTACTGTCGATTACAGTCAGTGACTGATTTGACGTTGAGCATAGTTTTTATGACACGGGAGCGAATATTTTGATACCAAATCTTGCCCAAAACGGTCGTTGTTAGCTTATTCATAATTGTACATGTATTCATAATACCTGTATTCAGAATTGTTAACAAACATTTTTTTAGTTTCAAAATTTGAATTTACCGCTGTAGCTAATGTATGCATTTTTATATTTTTTTCTAAATATCTGAAAACTAGTAATTAAGTTAATATTTTCTTTCTTTTGTTAGTGTTCTTGACCTAATTAATTTTTAATCGTAGACCCAATGGAAAGTTTGTAATGAAGTGGCATTTAATTGTGAAGCCCATATGCTTTAATCTTAACGTTCTTTCGTCAATTATTAAAATATATTAGTTAAAATATTGAAAAATAAATCTAAATTTCTGGAATTCATTTTATATAAAATCCTGGTACTAAATCAGCACATACTTTCTTGTATTATTCGTAAAATTTATGCAGTATTATAATATTGCAACATTATTCTAAGTAAAACTTGGATGTTCATGCAAATACATGTTTTTCTAAGTTATCTTGTGTTTATGAAAAAATACTGAATCTGAGAAAGAAAACACTTTGCACATAATAATATGTTTTGAAGTTTTAGGCGTTTGTGGAATAAAACATTTATTTTTTTACCGAAACGTTATTGCTTGTTATTGCCGTCAATACGAAACTTGATATACAATGCATACTTACCTGGAGCCAGAGAATTGTTACGAGGGAAATTTGAAAAGAGTTGAATGATGCTACGTGTTCTCTTGTAGAGGGAATTACTGGAGGGAAATTTGGAAAGACAAACCAAGGAATTCCACAGCCTCCCGGAATATAACGAGCACTAAATTTACAGGATAGTCAAATACCATAGTATTTGACGCACCCGGAAATTACTCAATCACTCTCCCTCGATTGAGGAATATCGATTTTTGTGAAAATCCTGCGTAGGGATGAGGCGCTAGTGTTGTTCACAGAAGTTTGAAAAAAAAAACACTTTGTTGGTATCATGGACTCAAAAAACGAGAAATGTATTTACATTAAGTATACGAGAAAGTAATTTACTACATATTCGTAAATTAGCTAAAAAAAAATTTTCGGCACAGAAAGCCTACAAAAACGGCAGTTTTACCTGCAGCACTAACTTTCTCTATTGAACTAATACCAGTACTAGAATACGAAGAAGTAAAAATTAGAATGAACATGACAAAAAATGATTATTTTTGTACAGGTTACATTCGTTTTTATACGAAAACCTCCATAGCCTTTGCCTCAAAAGGACAAAGAATTATGGGGTCATAGTGCATAATCTAACATTTTTATTGGTTCATGTTTGTATGTCAATACCGAAATGGTTTTTTTTAACGAGCTACCGTACTTCCAACGCAGTCTTGAGAAGAATTGTATTGGCCAGCTGCTCTGATCGCTAGTTTCTCATTGTTTCTTCAATCAATACAATACCAGGCGAATGTTGGAGAAATACCTTAGCAAACGGGCCACGGACCGCCCGAGATATTTTCTTCTTCGTCCATCCCCTCTCTTTTCTCATCCACATACTCATGTGCACTGCTCTACCACCATAAAGAAGAGATATTGAGCCATTATATTTATAATCAGTCTGTCCTCTATGCTACCAGACGCGTCGGTATACCAGTAGAGAGCTCAGAGCTTGTGATGGCTGAACCGGAGTCCTAAGGAAGATTCCTGTATGGGGAAACTTCTTAACTGATGTGTATATCAGTGCCGGATTTCACGTTCCAGCGAGGGAGCAACATCCACCCCATATAACATACATCACATTTATGGTATTAATGGGCATAACATTGTACCCCTCTGAAACCCAAAATAATCAAATAATCGACAGTCTGCCCGGGTCCGGGCGCATTGATATAGTACCGAATTTGGAAACACTTTAATGAAATCAAGAAAGAATGGAGAATATATCCTAGCCATGCGAGTAATGCAAAAATATTTTCCATGTGTAAAACAATTTCATTGTTTTTTTCATTTCAATGATTGATTGGTTGACTAGTAATTGCGGGCGCTTCAACTGCTAAGGTCATTAGTCCCGAAAGTTTAGTGCCTGTTTTTACTGCGCAAGATGGTGATAATCTTTCCCCGCTGGCTGACGAGATACGTTCTCGACCTATGTCGGCTTGCGGGGATATCCCTTTACCAGATATCTCCCACCAGTGGGACATCGTACACCCGGGGCAAGCTCAGAGCTCCCGACTGGTCTTCCGTCAAACATGGTAGTGTAGTGCATGTGAGTGTAAGTGTACGTAAGTATCAGGAGAGGAAAGGGCAAGGAAGAGGAAGGAAAGATCGGCCGCGGTCCGTGGCCCGTTTGTTAGGGTTCTGCTCCAGCATTCGCCTGGTGTTGAGCGGAGAAACCACGAAAACTATTGATCAGAGCAGCGAGACCAGAATTTTCCTCCAGACAGCGGCTGAACTCGACCTAGTTGGCACGCCAGTGTCGAAAATCCTGCTACCGTCGGGACTCGAACCCTAGGACCTCCCAGTCAGAGGCATTGCTGTGACATCTGTCGATGCCCTGACCCACTTTTACCGGTATTTCGTTATATTGTTTCTGGACATTTACGTGATATTATACTTATATATATATATATAATACATATTATATATATATATATATATATATATATATATATATATAATATATACACATATATATATATATATAATATATATATATATATATATATATATATTTATATATACTTACACACACACGTAATATTATAACTTAAAGATATGGTTTCTGGTACTTATCTGTTTTCATAAACTATCTCATATTTCTCTGAAATGGTAAATCTGACAAAAGTATTAACTTAAGTGAAAATTTGATGGGATTCCAACTGTAATGGTAAATCTCGGAACATAAGGGGAAAATTCGCAAGTCTTTTATACATTATACTCCATGCAGTGAAGAATACCACAATTGCTCAAGGAACTGCTACAATTGCCAAAGTGAAAAAAGCCATACGACAGATGATGCTTGTTAGTTGTAACAGTTTTTTTGTAGTGAATGCAAGATGTGCTACATCTAAAATAATACCATCAGCAGAAAAATGCTAAAATCTTTTCTCATATCAAAATATGAATCCTGTAAAACGACATAATCGACGAAAGCTAGTTTCAGATATAATTACATTGTAGTTATTTTTAATCCAGAGATTAAGAATAAAAAAAATAGGATTTATGGATATTTTTGTAAACTTAAAAGCCAGATATATAAAAAAATATTTTATTTGATACTAGCGGAACCCTGCAGACGTTGTTCTGCCCTTCATCTCCCTCTTTCTCCTTCCTTTTCCCTCCCCTTTTCTCTCCGTCTCTCTCTGTCTCTCTCTTTCCGTCTCTCTCTGCCACTGCTTCAGTCTGTCTCTGTGTTTCTGTTTTTCTCTCTCTGTCCCTCTCATTCATATTTAGTTGCAGATTCCGCATATAACTGAATAGGTGGGGTAATATCGAGAAGCGTCGAACCAGTAAAAATGGAATAGAATGTTCAAGAAGATCTCTCACGTAGATGATGGTGTAAGAAACTTTTTTTTTTTTTGAGGTCTTTCACCTCAAAATTTTAGCTTTTAATGTCCCAGAACGCTTCATTTAGGAGTTATTTTATGATATAGATTTAAAAAACATTGTGGGTTGCATTTGACATGAATATTTAGCTTTGTTCTCTAGCGCCATCTATTGGAGTTACAACAAAATTATCAGCACATAGTATCACCATGCATCACAGTGCAAAACGGAAATATTTTTTCAACACACAAATAACATCTTATTTTGAATATTAACAATATGTTTTCTATGAGCTTCTTTACCAACGTCTGGACATTACATTAAAGATAAATAATGCAATATTTCGTGGAAGTGTTTCTAGCAGTATCTCTGAAATTCTCCTGTCGGAATGCTGCTTTCAACAATGCGCCCAAATCATGATTTGACGTATGAGTCCTGGGATCAACTTCTTGTAAACGACTAATGTTGATAATACTTTAAAAAATCATCATGGTTCCTCGATTTTACGGTTCATGTGAAAACCGCCATTTAGTGGTCAAATCTTCGTGGCACTGACAAAATGGTATTAAGTTTAAAAATTTTAGCAGGAAGAATTCGAAAAAGTTTTATTCACGACGGTACAACTATAAGGCTATATATGAGTTTTCTGTTGATTTCTAAATGGTCTCATCGAGATAAATGAAGTGATAATCTGCCCTTTTTTTTATCAAATAAAGAACTCTCGAAGAAATGGCATGAAAATGAACTGTATCATTGCACTATAAATACACTTCATGTCATTCACCAACATCTACAATTGGATTTATGCTACCCGCGTTTCGCAGTTTGTAACGCAGTTTTCATCGTCGCAGCTTTGCAGTGAGGAAATCATCAAAATAAAAACGAGCATTAATTTGTATGTACGAGTTTCACATTCTGGGGTATAAATCCGCTATTGTATGAAGCAAGATCCTGCCTTGTTTCAATGCAGACTATCCATGTCCCATTGATGCAAAAACTGACACCTGAATTCACAGTTCTCTTTGCAACAGAGCACTTCCTCCTCATTTGATGTGCAGAGCGTAGTTTATTTTCCGGCCTTATAATTTAGAACATCACCTGAGTCACTAAATATGACTAATGGAAATAAAAATTAATAAACATTTCTACTAATTTAAATGTTTTATTGCAGAAACAAACTAAGTGTTAGTGAACAGTAACTTTCCAATACGGACAAAAAAATCTCCAAAAACGGCTACATTTGTCGTAAATATTGTAGCAATATTTACTTTCTCGTCTTTCCCCTAAGCAGAAAGTAGTGTAATACTGAGACAAAAATCGGCAATTTTCGATAGAAAAACTCGTATGGGACCCATATGTCAAAAAAGTGGATAAATCTTCTTCTTGTATGTATTAAAATACATTTAACACATTGTGTAGACAGAAACCGTGTTTTGTGGGCCCTTAGTACCGAAAATTTGGTTGATGTCAAAATGTTTATCTGTCCGTTCATTATACACCCTATGGTCTAAACAATTGGTACGATTTTCTGCTGATATTGATATTACCCGATCGATTTGGCCTATATCGGGGCTCTGCGAGTTTGCAACGGATATTTTCATTTTCGAGGGCAGTGTACATGAAGCCTCAACAACTTTTTCTCAAAAAAGACTCCAAATTTTTTGATATACTTTTCCTCAAACACAGTAAAGGACGCTTAAAAATAGCACAGGCATCACTTTCGTTGAACTCTAAATCTTCAAAAATTTCATAAGTTCAAAATTCACAGAACCCATTTTGGATGAATTCCGTGTTAGACAATTCCAAAAGTTTTAAATTGAATAAGTACACCAATGATGATATATCTTATCCTTAATCAAAAATGTAAAAAATAGAACTTTAAATAAGGTCATTTAATTTTTTTTGAAAATACGAGTACTTTTTAAAATATTTTTTGTTTGAAGTGAAAGCTTTTAAAAACATTTTCTTAATAACAGCTCGCAATTTTTTCTCGATTTTGTTTCTGAACCTGTTCTGTGTTCTAGAACCTGAGCCATATATGGCTCAGGTTCTATTTTCATTGAACTCTAAATTATCGGAAATTGTAACAGTTACAAATAATGCAGACAAGTATATGTTGGTGAAGCACCACTAATTTATTCGATAATCTATTTGAACTCTGAGAACTTAAAAAAATAACTTTAATGTTACACTTGTAAGAAAAAAATTTAATTGCAAGAAATGTTTACATTTTATAATTTCATTTATATTTAATTAGATGCACACGGCCGAGCTGTGTAGTTCATCATAGAATGAAGAAAGTTTTTCCTTTTAAGGAAATACTCGAATTATTTTATGATCTCATCAATGGTTTTCTTTTCTGTGTCGATAAGTAGAGGTGTTGTCAAAATTATTTGATAAGCACATTTAATAGAACCGAATGATACCAGTCTCTTGCTATAAAATCTCCTGCAATTAGTACACCATTATTGGGAATAGAATCGCTGAAAAACTTCAACTTCCTGATCTATGATATTTTTCTGTAATATGAGAACTCTTTTTGCTGATGTCTCAACACATGTCATGTCACATCGTTTCTTCTTTGCTGTGTCCATTCCAGTCGATGTAAGCTGCACCTTTTTCTCCAGCCATCTTCCCAGTTTTCACCTCCAAAGAAAAAAGACCTTTGACGCTTTATTTATTTATTTATTTTATGTCAAAAAACAGTTAAAAACTGCGTATGACGTGCTATGGGGAAAAGTGAATTGTGTGCACATTTTCAAAATTTTGTGATCGCTACGCCAAGTCATATACTACTTAAATTTTGAACTTTTTGAAAGGGAGAAAAAAACAAAAACTCCCATGTAATAAAATCTATTTTCAAGGATAAACAAGCTTTAGTACAGAAACAAAGCAAGTCGGTGAATTATGCTGTATCTGTATTAATTGCGGTTAACTAAACGTGGTCTTTAATCCCATTCACACACACAAACACACACACACACACACACACACACACATACACACAACTGTCTGACTAAAGATAGATTTGCTTCAAACGATGCATGAGCATAAAGAAGTCAAAATAGCGAAAAACTACCTTTTTTAATAAAACATGCATTTATATTATTAAGACTAATGATTATTGCTGCATTGTTAGGAAATAATGGTTTAGATTTATGGTTTGACTTCGCTTAGATAAGCAGACGGTTAATTCTCATTTTTCATGACAATATTAGTAGTTTGATTTTTTATTTCATTATTTACGTTCTATTGACCAATACGTGAATTAATAAGAAGATTAAAATAATGTTATCGAAAACTGTAAACTTCATGTAATATATACCATGTAATCTGATTATTTAGATAAAAATCCTAAAAAGTTCATTTTTATCGCGCAATACAAGGGCCTGAAAGTAACATTTCTAAATAGCATGCTAATGCAATGTTCTCTCGATTTACACTTAAAATTGTTCTTTAAAGTGAAGAATACAATTAATGCAAAAGCGGAAACATCATCTTTCCTTATTCTTTATATTTGAATTATTTTAAATAACAATTATTTAAAATTAACATCATTTATATAACCTAAATTGAGTAGTCTGCTCTCGCTTAAAGAGTGCATCTCAGAAAACGAAAATTTTGGCTATCAACTTTTTAATAAGTATACACCCATTTAAAACATGGGCAATTAGGAATTATGCCCGATACCTTACAAACACTACAAAGTAGCGAACTAGTGCTGCTAAAACAGCACGTACTTTCTCGCCCGTATTTTCACGAGGAATAACGCGAAAAAGTACTCAAGTTTTCAAAAAATTGTACATGACCTTATTTAAAAATCCATCATTGAGGAACAGATTTCATTAAAGAAAAAATCTTTATCTTCATAATTGTAAGTGTAAACACACGCCAAAAAATTTTGAATTTTTTTCAATTTTCGAAAAACCAGCGTTTTTAACAAAAATGAGATCTGCATCATTCTCTTAAACATCCTTTACGCTATTCAACAAACGCAATTTAATAAAAAAGCAATGGAGCAATTTTTTTGAAAATTTGGAAAATGTCCCAGGGGCTTCAAGTACCCCACAAAAATACAATTTCAGTTTTAAATTCAATGGGTCGCCAAATCGATTTCGGAATATCAATTTTAGGAAACATTGCCTGTACGGTTTAGCCGCTAGAGTTATTCACAGAAAGACAGACAAGCGTTTTGCCGTCATTCGTTTTTTCGGTATCAAGGACCCACAAAGCATGGATTATGGCTACACCACGTGTTCGAGGATATTTTCTAAATTTAGAAACTGCATTTATACACTCGTTCGTAACCAAGATCCAGTAATAAGAGTTTTTCTGCCGAAAAGTCGGAATTTTTTCGCGCAGTATTACATCTACTGCGTATGCCGTAGCGCCAAAGTAAAATGTTTAAAAAAACTCGGTATACGCCATTTACGCTTAGGAAGGCAATATTGAGCAAGGCATTGTACTGGAAGAGGCGCAGGTGCACTAAAGTCGGGCGAAACGCGCTCCGCATGCCGTCGGCGCCCGCTCGCCTGCTGTGGTGCAACGGTGGCCGCTAGGTGCGCGGAACATCCGCTCGTCCGGCCGGGGCCTACTCCCCGCTCCCGCAGCCACACTCATCCTCGCCGCCACACCGCACGACGCGCGACGGCCGGGTGGGCGGGCGGAGATGCGGGGGTGGAAGAGGGGGGCAGCCGGCGGCGGCGCGTCCGGAGCACCGACCGCGGCAGGACGTCGGCCGGCGGGCTCCGCGCGCGACCTCGCCTCCCGCCGCCCCATCCCCCGCACCCCCTCCACGCCCCCAGCGCCCCCCCTCAGCACCCCAACTCCACCCACCACCCGCGCTCGCCCGCCAGCCCGCCAGCGCGGCCGCCCGCGCTGGACCCACTATCTGGCCTGCACATGCGATCCATCGCCTCGCTGACCACGCATACACGCAACCGGATGACAATCATATCGACACGCCAGCGCGAGCGGAAGTAGCGCGCCGCCGGTGTCGCCGGTGGACGCTCCCGCGCCGCTGCCAACGACGCCGCTGGCGCCCGCGCCCGCACGACGGCCGGCGGTGAAGGCGCTTCCAACCTCTAATCTTCACGATCTTATTTATTTATTTATTTATTTATTTTACGTAAAAAAACAGTTAAAAACTGCGTATGACGTGCTATGGGGAAAAGTGAATTGTGTGCACATTTTCAAAATTCTGTGATCCCTACACTAAGTCATATACTACTTAAATTTTGAATTTTGAAAGCGAGAAAAAAAACTCCCATGTAGTAAAATTTATTTTCAAGGATAAATAAGCAATAAATTTTGAATTTTGAAAGGGAGAAAAAAAAAACAAAAAACTCCCATGTAATAAAATCTATTTTCAAGGATAAATAAGCAATAAATTTTGAATTTTGAAAGGGAGAAAAAAACAATCTTCGTTCCCCTTCCTTTGGATGAGACATTTCCTAGCATTCACAATCGCCAAATACTGTCGACTCCGTCTGTAGTGAACCTCTGGGGTCTAACAGTTTTGATTCACTATTTCAGAGGTGCACTATATCCCATACTCCCAAAATATAATGCAGTTTTTTTACCTATGATTGATTTTATTACTTCAGAGACAGAGTGAAATATCCAATCCAATATCCAAAATTTCAGTATCTTCATGCTTTCTTAATACTTGATTCTATGTCGTTCAGATAATAAATATCAACAATGCAGACACTTCAACACTCTTGAATGACTCTTGCACTGTTGGAGCATTTTCTTCAATTTTTTGTTTTTCTTCGTCATCACATGCGTTTTCTTCTGTTTTGAAAAACCCTTCCATTGCACTCACGATGTTATAGATAGATCGGATTTCATTCGTTTTTAACTTGTGGCTCTCAACGATTCTTGACGGAAGTGTTCAGGTTGGACAGAACTGTTATTGACAAGTTGAAACAATTCCTTCAGTGCCATGGTTTCCTCAATTCCAATCATTCACAATCAATGTTACAAGTACAACTTACGAGACACATTAATCGCTAAACCTTACTTTTATATGAATTCGCGATTCTGTGGCGAATTAAACTAACGCACTGGACCGCACCAGACATACGTCAGGGCGAAACATCAGGCTGTTGAACTCACGATAATTATGATCGCGCTGGGAATGCATTTGATGTCACCGCCTTTTCCATTCTCAGAAAACCGTTCTTTGAACTACGTTTAAATGTTCTTCGAGAAAGAAATGGTCATTCTAAAACATTTTTCACAACTATAACGGTATTGAAATTATTAGTAATGAACATTTGAATAAAAAGTCTACTATCGCTTACTATCACTTGTAAATGTCTTAAGTTCTTAATTCTTGTCGTTAACGAATGTTCCTACAGGTGCTGAAAGAAGTGGTGACGTTCGACAATGCATTTATCTCGAGAACAAGAACGTCAGAAATTTCCTTTCTCGCCAAACCACTCAGACCAACTTCCATCTGGAATTTCCTACACCGTGTAAGGACTGATCTGCAACATACTTAAACTTCTTACCACTTCTTTTTTCTGATTATCCATACATCGCTCATTAAAGTATAAAGATACACATTACTTGTTCAGATGAAAAGTACTGTCCCAGATCAATCGATTACCACCCGAAGTGGTTTTCCATCTCAGCAAACACAAATCTAAGTAACGACTAAGTAACGTTTTGAAGAAATACTTCTGTACCTTTTAAAATGCGAGTATAATTCGAACATTTCGCAGGTCTAGCAGACTTTACATTGCGAGGGCTTTTGGCTGTCCGGTAGCTTTTGGCTTTCGGACAGCAAGGACACTCCCAAGACTGTGTCTGCAGACAGGGGCCAATCCAGCCGTTCGTTTTGGAAGGGGCCGTCATAGATTTTTTAATATTAAGATTTGTTAATGTATTGTTTATTATTTTGTAGTGTATATATGATAACATACAATATTATTTTCTTAATAATTACACAATTCTCACGTAAATATTTAAATCAATTTTGCCAAGAACAAAAATGTAACAAACGAATATTCTAGACCTTTTGGGAGAGCCATGGCCCCCATGCCCCCCACCTGGAACCACCACTGACCGTAGAAGCCTGCGACTTCCCTTTTTACATTGTAGCTCTTCCAATCGAAGCACTTGCCTGTTCGTTCTTTCCTTATTTAACGGAAATTTCTCTGAAGTCTCAATTGCTAGAAATAACGCTATAGATTTAAAACATCTGAAGTTATATACCCTAGATTATTTTAGATTTACAAACAATTTAAACTTTGTTTCAGGTATTCATGTTTGCATTAATGGACTACATAAACTATGGTCGCCAAATATTCTATTTCAAAGTCACGCGGGCATGCGGATGCATTGAAATTCTTTCAAATTTAAATAATAATGGCTCGTTACTATTAACAAACAATGAAATTTAATGTCTTCGGTCTTGGAACAAATCAGTAGTTGACTACGCATACGTATTTTGCCACCTTTAAAGATGATAACTCCTAATAACCTTAATAAAAGTCAAGACTTTCAATTTACGATTTTAGCTCATTCTCCAATTTCATGACAATGGAATTGTCAGGAAATGAGACTTGAAACTAAACCAACCAAAAAATCCGTGCCACAATTCATAGTGCCAGCTATTCATAAGTGAGCTAAGTCTATTTGAAAACGCTATCCTCAGAATTTGAACAATTATGGAAATCAGTATAATGTAAAATTAATATTTGTAGTGCCCCATAAACTAGCTTTATTTAGTAATGTTTTATCTCCAAAACTTTTTAACACATTAATTAACACATAGTGAAAAAGAGTGATAAGTTATAAGCTAAGAATTTCCTTATTTCAACTTAAGAACATGAAAATATATATATATATTATATATATAAAGGCACTTTTAAAGTTTTAGTTTCACGTTTACATGATAACAGGTAATATTCTATAAGGAAAACCAGTTACATCGGGCATCTAGTCTTGATTCATTGAAATCCATGACTGTTAACTCATGCAAGGTCTGTTTAGCTCAGGTTGCAAAAATCATTAATTAATTCAATAGTTTGGGGAGTAACCTGAACTTTAATCCTTACAAATTATTAAGATATCTTCTGGTTTCGTAAAAGACATGATACAGCCGCAAGTGATTTCTCGCCGACGACCACTCTGTCTCTATCCTTCTCTTCCCTTTCTAAGGAGGATAGTGTCTATAAAACTGAATTTTAAAACATAGATGAAATAAAAAATTCAACACATAAAAGTTAAGCTTACATTATTAAACTCACAAGGGAAAATTTTGATTGTGGGAAAAGCTTTATCAAAGTTACAGTGTTATTTCACAATTTGTAAATCACGATTTTGATAAAAAACTGAAAATTGGAAGTAATTCATCTCACACTACAGTCCTTAGCTATTATCACTCCTGCGGATTTTACAAATTTCACACGACATATTTCAAATGAATAATATTTATTTAATGGGAAGAAAGAAACTGCCAAATATTAATGTTTTCTTATACTAAGTACGGACTGGCCAAATTTTTTAAACACGCTTTATTTGTCAAGAGGAATACTGATACAAGAAACGAAAACGAAACCAAAATATAATGACTATAAGCGCAAGTTTTCTTGATATTCGAAAGCGGGAGCGTAAGGACAGAATAGATCTGTTTACGTCACTGCTTCAAAGGGGCGTGCCAACTGTTGAAGTGAATTCGCGCGCCAACAGGTGTGGGGTAAACTCACACATGCCGACATGTTAGAATCCTCTACCAGTTTCCCTGAGCGTGTTCCCTGCAATGTTCACAATTATGTCGACTGCTATTTCTAGTACGTATTCTACCTTTCGTCCAATAGTCATCTTCACATTTCTGCGTATATGCTGCGTAAGGAAGAAGAAAAATACCCCTGTCACCCCTTTCAATAATCCTCTTATCGACAATGTAAACCTGTTCGTAGGGCTTCTTAACTTTTATTTTTGTAAAATGTTCACATCAATTTTTCCTTGCTTTCGATCACGGTCGGTACCCCTTGTTCTTAAGCAAGTAACAACATGAATTCTGAGATATATGTATGAACTGTATGAATAAGCAGAAGTCGTTTAGAAAATAATGAATCAGTGAATCTTTTTGTCGTAAATTTTGAACCAAAGAAGAAGTTACAGAGTCGGAAAATATAAGAGCAATGTACGTAAACCACTAATAGACGCCCCGGCACAATGAAACATGAGAGTTTGAAGTAATTTTGTAGGTGATGGGAGTGTAGGAAATTGATGCGCGCCGTTCCGAATGGGAACTACTTTTCTCGACGGACCGTGCTATTCAGAGATGCGCAATGACCACGGGGCTCGAATCAAGAAAACTTGTGCGCTTGCTATATCATTCTCCATCCAAGCATTTGATTTTGATTTGCCCTCGATTGAACTTAAAATGATTTAACTTGTTCCGCGACCTTGACATGCCTGCTTTAAGCCGTCTAGCCTTCCAGGTGAACTTTGTTTGCGTCTGTCATGCACTCAAAACCGCAGTCAAGAATGCTTGTTATCGTAAAAAACACATGGGTATTTTTTGGTAAAGCATCGATTTATATTCACGATAATCGATCTCTCTCTCTCTCTCTCTCTCTCTCTCTCTCTCTCTCTCTCTCTCTCTCTCCATATATATTATTTTATTTCATTTATTTTGTATTAATTTTCGAATATGTAACATGTTTATATGATTTCTAAGGAGAACCTATAAAATATTATATGCTTTGAACGCAATCTGAGATTACAGAACGTTAACTGCAAAGGAGATGTAACATGAATTTTTAATTTACAAACATTAACAAATTTAGGTTAAGGTAACATTTATAGAATTTATGATTAGCAATATTGTTACATTAACTAATAATCAATAAAATTTGATCTAGAAATGTAGATTCTTTCGCTTTGTGAAAAATTTGTACACTATTTAAGAAATGGATTATTTGAAAAAAATAATTTCGTCTTTAATCACCCATATCTTTTGAAATTTCCAATGTTACGCGTCAATTCTTTTTTGTGTGGAAATTTAGAGTTTGCATAATATTTTGAGTCAACAGACTCGAAAATCGACGATTACGTATTTTGGGAATTTAGATTTGAAAAGATCTGCACTTCTGAATTCGGAAGCTAAAACATTGGTATAAAACGCAAATGATATGAGGCTCAATCTAAAAACCTTTTCTTTGAATTATTTACTATTAGGAGAAACATTTTTTGTATATAAAGATGGATTTTCACGTAAAATTTCCCTTTTTTTTAAGTCTGTCCAAAATACTCAGAAATTTTACTAATTTTTGTGTACAAATAAAAAAAAGGTCAAAGGTCGAACATATGCACTAAATATTATGCTTCTAGCTTTTTACATCACACTGAGTAAGCAAAACAACTTTAAACTAAATGGAAGGGGTTATACGTTTTTCGGCCGATTTCACGTCCACTCACCCATTTCTAAATTCAAGACTGAAGACATTTCCAATTTGCGTGCTGTTCAGATCTGTTCTACTTGTAGTTTCCTCTCTGTACATTCACATAGTACAGTAGTGTCCCACAGTTCGTGTCTATTGATTACGCAACCTTTTGTGCGATAACTGACAGTTCTATTTTACACCAAAACACGTGTGTGGGTGAAAACAAACACGTGTGTGGTGCTATTCGATTCCGTTACGAAAGATTTTCTTTTTAGCAGTGTACATACCACATTAACACTTCAATTGAGACAGGACGCAAACCCATTACAATTATTTCCCAAAATTTGTGATTATTTATTTACATACATACACATACACACGCACTAAGTTTTTTATTTTGTTCGAAAGTGAAGAACTGTGCAATATAAATATACTATATTGTTATACAGCAGCATGTTATTGCGGAAATCGTGAAGACCGTTTTTGTTAAAATATTTAATTTATTGCAGTACTCTGCGAGAATATTTCATTTGCTTGTTTTAGCAATATTGGTATTTCATTTTGTGTGGTTTCGTTGAGCAATATTTGTGCTGATCCGACTGAATTCTCATACTCAGCGTCACAGCTTACGACAGCAAGGCTCCACGGTTGAGGCCGCTCGCCTTTAAATATTTATTGATGTGTTGCGTTACGGTACAGCAACTTTTTTTATATTCTTCATATGCAAAGAACAGTTGTACAATATTTGTCCTTGTATAAATATACTACAATGATATTACAGTATTCGTGAAGACTGTTTTTGTTAAAATACTTTATCGGTCACATGCCTCTTTAACCGTTATTAACATGCAACCCTGCATGTTTGTTAAGTGCACTTGTACCTACCTGTATGTTCAGAAATTTAACATCCTTAGCAACATAAACAAATATCGATTCATTGCAAGTCAAACATTTGTTAAAGAAAAAACAATACGATTTACAAAAGAAATCAGATTCAAACAATTCAGAAGTAATTCACATTGGTTTGGGGAATAATTAATATTAATTGAAATATTATTAATAGTACAATTATAAAAATGTATATCAGGTAAATTAACCTCATTCTCCACACATTCCACCAAATGAAACTACTCCGGTAATAGTAACGATGTGAAGATGTCGCTACTACAAATCAACGCGCCAATTTCCTTACCGAACGTCATGTCTTTAGGTTCAGGAGAATTATTTGCATCCATATTTCTCGAACCACGGTATATGAATATTGTTTATACAGATATATCGCTAGCAATACCCTACAATATTGTACTAACGTGCCGCAGCAACAGAATTAATGTGTTTACTATCGCAGTAATGTCGTAAACTTTCGCATAATTCTTAAGATTTTATAGTGCCCGATAAAAAGCTGAACATACCACGAAATATTAGTGTCTCGACTTCGCTATGTTCCACCTCGATTTTTAACTTTGGCCTCGGCAGTAATAATACTCATAACATTTCTAGGTATGTTAATAGCTATAATTTCTAGCAGTGCCAAACAAGATAATTTTATTTGTAGTTCTTGAGCAGTGCGCGTGATACTTTTTGGAAATCTATTTCGAGCGTTTGCTCATTCAGCAGTGTTTTGCTGCTGGAAACCAATACTATATATTATATATACAGACGACTCCGATTAGAGTGAACTTCTTGGGACTAACGGTTTTGGTTTACTATTTCTGAGGGTCACTATATCCGATAACCCCAAAATATAACACAGTTTTTCATCTACGTTTCATTTCATTATATCAGTGACAAAGTAAAACATCCAATCGCAGCGAATTCAAAATTTCGGTATCTTCATGCTTTCTTAACACTGGATTCTACGTTATTAAACACTATAAAGATCAAGAGTGCAGACACCAATCACACCCTTTAATGCCTCTTGCACTGGTGGAGCCCTTTTTTCATTTTTGTTTTTCTTCGTCATCACATGGTTTGGAAAACCTTTCGTTGCATTCACGATGTTCTAGATAGATGGGATTTCATTATGTTATATATTACAACTGTAGGTACTAGTGGCCTGCATATACATGCATGCAGACACACATTTACAAGATCATTTAATTATAGGATCATTTTTCAATGTTATTTGTGGGTTTCTAGATAGTAAAAGACGCAGTAAAATGTGTATTATGGATACATCATGATCTTTGAAATGAAAACTAGACTTAAAATGCAAAAAAAAACAACCATTTTTATAAAAAGTTTTCTAACAATATTCAATTAAACAATTAGAAGTGTTAATAAAATAATTTCCGTTTGTTTACATTTGTTGGAATGTTTGTATGAAGACATTTTAGCACTTTATTAGAACATTTTGTGTTAGGATACGCTTGATATTTATCAAGAACGTAAAGGAACGTTGGCTTGAAAGTGAAAACACCGTTAAATGTATAAAAGAGTGCATACGTTTCAAATATTTTCATTCAATTGACAAGAATACGTATCATAAACTCTTATAAAATATGAATAAATTTGATAGCAAACAATGGATTATTGAACAATACTAGTATATTATCGCCCAATAGTGTTTTAAAAATTATATTTACTACCGTTCTAATGAACTCATTTATTTAAAAAATGGCACACTAGGTAACATTCACGCTCAATAAAATTAACATCTCAGATATGTAAGTTCATTAAATGAAGAACTACTGGAAAGATGCACAAATTAGTCCAGTGGTGAGTGACCAATGTAATACTTATGCTCAAGGTACATTGATGTCGCTTTATGTAAAAATGTTGCATATTAAAATCCAATTTACCATTATCCATTATATAAAAACCAATAAATAAAACGCAAAGCTTTGATTGTTTTAATTAACAATATTTATAGCATGGCAGACTACATGGATTCATCAACTATATTTTTCATTCGGTGATCCAGCTAATTGCGGTCATATCGGTATATCAGTTTTACTTATGGCACATTATACGGTTTTACAATAACCCGCAGATGACGAATGCAATGATGAATGACACTATTAATGAAACTAGAATGAAAGGACTCGTGGAAACGTTTATCCTTTTCACGAGATTTCTAGCAACGAACTCATAACGTTACTGTTATTTTCCACGAAGCAGTGTGGATTGCATGACCTAACGCTAACACGTTACGTTAGAAACGAGGACGGATCACGAAGCACTTATTTGGGATGCTAAGAAAAGTAAAAAAGAATCTAGTAGTGCTACCACAACATTTCTCGCCTTATGTGTAACTTTTGGAATTTTCGAAAATTCAGAGAGAGTTCCACGAAAAGGGAACCTGCGCCATTTTGCATTAATATATTTTTTCTATATTCAAGAATTTATTCAAAGACCTTGAATTTCTTTTGGAGAAAAAAATATAAATTACCTTTACTCAATGTGAAAATTAAAGGAAAACTACTCCTATTTTTAAGAAAAATTGACATGGCATTATTAAGTTTATTATGTTACGCATTCAGAATTATTTAAAAGTCTGTCAGCCTTCATGTAACGCGTTGTGTGCATTTTGCAAATGTACATTTCCGCCTGAGATAAGGCATAATGTTCTGAGAAAGCTCATTCGTTACTACCCAGACATTTAGATTGCAAACAAATATCCGAATAATGAAAAAATGTCACCCACGTGATCCCTGCATGACTCGTTTCATTGACTTCGGAATCGTACCATTGCTTTGCCAATTTATTTACAAATTTACAATATTTTTCAAGACAGCCTGACTTAACGGTGAGAACATTTTTTCATAAAATACTGGTATTTTGAATTACAATACACATCGTAGAAATCACGTCAATCAAGTCTCGATATCTATAGATCACTATAAAAAATTCACATGTTACATGTACGTTACTTTAGAACGCATTGCTAGACGACATTACACAATTAAAGTCGGTACAAAAATTTAAGTGAAATGTACATTTTTTTCTGCTGAATAAATGTATCTATTCAATTAGAGACTATACTAATCATCAAAAAGAAAAATAATGTTCATTTAACAAAACAGTTATATATAATAAATCAGTTTACATTTGTATATAGTTTTCAAAAAAAGACTTAATAGGCTTGTAACAAGTAATGTACTTCAGCTTCCTGGTCAATGTCCCCAATCTCGGTCAGGTTTTTGTCCAGTTTCCCTTATCCATTGAACAAATGCTGAGATGGCCCCTTGCTTTTCTTCTGGACATAAATGTAGCTTCACTATGCGCACGTTTTGTTGAGTTGTCCTTTTGCTTGTACTGGTAGGAGTAGAGCTGGAGATAAGTTATCATTTTGTTAGCAATGTTAGAAAAAACAAATCTGCAGTTTGTTTACCGTTCCAAGTACTTTTTCTATAACTCCGGAACAAAAATGTATAGTTTTTCAAAGGTTGCTAATCTCACGGTTTTTAAATTTATTATTATTAAATTTTTTTTAAACTTTTACTCATTGTTCAAATATTTATAGTTCAATTGTTGGGAAGGGATTCCGGAACTCAAGAAAACGTGCACAGATGATCTTCTCCCCTGTATGTCACATACTGTTTTTTCTCTAAATAAATATTTATTTACTTAATATTTAACAAACTATTTTAGAACATATTTCATTAAAAACTTTCTCATCAATATTGTAGTTGTTTAGTTTTTCGAAAATTTAGGGAGTTTACTGGAATGGAACTTGCGATATTTTTATAAGCGTACTTTTCTGTATTCCAGAAAAAAAATTAGAAAAAATTGGAACAGTTTTTGAGATAAAAAATACTTATATTACAAGAAAACGACTATTATGGAATAATTGTACGTTTCCTCATTTAAAAGATCTGTTTTTGATTTGATTGATCAATGTTTTCGGGCGCGTCAACTGTTAAGGTCATTAGTCCCGCAAGTGTGGTAAATGATTTATCGCGGGAGGTAGCGGTAATATTTCCCCTCGTTGGATGGAGAGATCCGGCGCCGACCTACACGTCGGTTCGCTGGATTCTCCCCCAGGTATCTCTCACCAGTGGGGCATCGTCACGGTTGGAACAAGCTCTAAATTCCCGACTGTAGCGGCGTGTGTGTAGTGTAGTGCATATAAGTGTATGTAAGAAAGGGAGGGGATAGGACAAGAAAGAGATAGGAAAGAACGCGCGCGGAAAGGCAAGATAGTGCCTGTTGGGTACTGCTCCGGCATTTTCCTCGTGTTCATCAGAGAAATCACAAAAAACTACCGACCAGAGCAGCCGGCCGCTAGAAGTCTCCTCAAGACAGCAGCTGAATTAGACCTAGCTAACTAGCTAGTCTCGAAAATCCTGCCAGCGCGTCGGGAATCGAACCCGAGGACCTTCCGGTCAGAGGCAATGCACTGACATTGATGCCCTGAGCCACCTAAGTCGGTATCTATCTATGAAGAACACATTTGATTTTTTATTTATTTATTGATTCTTGATTACGGCACGTCAATTGCTATGGTCATTAGTCCTGTAAGTGTAGTTATTTTATCACGGGAGGTAGCGTTGACCTTCCTCCGCTGGCTTTCGGGTTTTCCCCAACCAAGTGTTTACCACTAGCAGGGTACCACCCTAGCCGCAACAAACTCTAAGCCCTCGTCTGGTCTCCCAACAAATGCGGTAGTGTAGTGCGTGTGTGTAAGAAAGGAGCTAGGAAAGGACAAGGAAGAGGAAGGAAAGATTGCACGTAATCCGTTTGGTAGGGTACTGCTCCAGCATTCGCCTGGTGTGGCTCGGAGAAACCACGAAAAACTAACGATCAGAGCAGCTGGCTCTCCTCCAGACAGCGTCTGAATCATACCTAGCTGTCCAGCTAGTGTAGAAAAACCCTGCCGCACCGTCGCGACTCGAACCCTTGGTCCTCCCGGTCAGAAGCACTGCAGTGGCATCAGTTAACACCCTGAGCCACCTTTGCCGGTCGCAAGTCTTGAAAGTGACTTGTTTGTATCATAGAGTAGTAAGCTACAGTACACGTTTTTCTGCAGATTAGCACACATTAATGCACATATTTTTTTGCAAATTTTCACAAACTGTACTTTTCATTCTTGTAAATACTTATCAAATCGCATCTTCTGAACATCACAACGTAAAGCAATGAAATGATGTTGCCTGTTTGTTTAGAACTAGGTCATTATACAAGCAAAATTTTAAATAAATCGGATTGGTAGTTGATAATATAATTAATCTCATTTTAATGAACCTCTTGATTTAACCTACGAGGTGCAAGCAACAGAAAGCTAGAAAATATAAATTATTTTTGAAGTTGGTTCGAAGTCATTATATCTAGCATCAGTTTTCCTCATAGCGTCGCGTCTTTGTGGAGTTTCAGTCGCGTGTTGACGGCGTGCTGCATTTCTGATGCATTCCGGCGTCCACGGCAGAATGCGAAGGGTCAGCAGGTTTTTGTAGTGGACTTTAATATTATTTTTACTTTAGCAAGAAGATATAATGTTCACGCCAATTTGCGATGTGCTTGTTCTCTCACGATTGAAGCATTTGTATTTGCAGAATAATTCTGGTCGAATGAGGTTTTGAGGGTCTGCAGAGCAGTTTCAATTTTCGACTTCACGCTTTCGTTGCGTGCAAGAAATTCGTTTGACTCTAACCGTGCTGACTCCGATACCGATAAGGAAATAATTATCAATCGGAAAAACGTAGATATTAAACAGACTTCACCCTTAATGGAGGTAAGAAAAAGAGGGTAGACAGATTGAAGGTAGTATACTGAATACATTGAAATGGCGAGAACGGGAAATTGTATTAAATATATTAGAATATTTCTTAAATCACATAAAAATGAGCTGTACTTTGAAAAAACGTATCAAGTAACTGAATGTTTGAAAAACATAAAATATTCGGATAGAAAAATGATGGGGCACTGCAGTCGTCGCTGTTTCTGTGAGATACAAATTCTACATTCATAACATCATATCTGCGCGATTCATGGAGGCTGACTTACAGCAACTTATCTACGTGTGCTCATCTCATAATTTCAGTTTTAACTGGCATTTATCAAAGAGCAAACTGTGTATTTACTAATCATTTCTATCATTTTAATCATTTCAGTCGTAACCCTCCACCGTTTAACGTGTAAATTCATCTCTAATAATGCAAATAATTGAAATCTGTTCTCATATTCGTCTGGAATTCGTTAGAAGATAAAATAATTTTCATCATATTTTTTTCGCCTTTCCATTTGCTAATGGGTGATAGGGAAGTACGGTAACTATGTATTAGTGACAGTGATTAATAAGAATTTACCAGAATATATTTATTGCTTCATTGGTTGTATTTGTATATTTATTCTGGTAAATAATATGATTTTCATTCTTACTTTTGCTTTGATATATTACGGTATTAGTTTATATTTCATTTTATTAATAAAATCATGGAGCTTCGCAGTAAAAATCTCATATCGTAAATGCAAAGCAATATATATTCATAATAATGAGTATGTCACACTCTTTCATAAATATGAATATATCACAATGAAATTAGACATTAAGACAGTGAAAATCATGTCCGTGTGGCAGCGGGTACTATCAGCTAACACTATTTCTGTGTGTCATACAGCAATGTAGAGTTGATATATTTCCGTGGTGGCAGCAGATGTATTGTGATAAACCATGATATTAAGACAGAATTGAGGAAGCATAAACCACAAGGTATATTACAATATAAATTTTAATAAGAAAATACAGTCATACACATGTTTCGAGGCTACTTTATCCCACCTTCTGTGGCTCTACAAAGATGTAAATGAATGAACAAACATAATTAACATATAAATAAACATAATGGTCATTCTTTTACATCATTGTAGAGCCATTAAAGATGGGATAAAGTAGTATCGAAACACGTGTATGCCTGTGTTTTGTTATTACAATTTACAGTAATATACTTTCCAGTTGATACCTCCATAATTCTCCATTAATATGAGTTAATACATTCTATAGCTGAAGTAGTCTGGTGTTGCTCGGGTATTTATCACAATCAACTTTAGATTTGTAATCTAATTCTTTAAATATGTAATCTTTAGATATGTAATTTATTTTAAACAATCACCATTTTCTACACCATAAAATGTAAGTAATATTATTTAAATCTCCACTATTTCCGCCATGGCCTCCTCCGTCAAGTTCCGCTCCGTATGGTCCTGACCGCTCACCTGTTCGCCCCTCATCGTGTCCACGCTCCTCCTTCCCTGTTCCGCCCCATCCACCGGCAAAGTTTAGCTCAGAGCCGATATTTACACTCATAATTAAGGGTATTCTCACCTTCCAAATGTTGGTAGGATTCGGTGGGAGCGTCTCCATTTCTAACAGGCGGCAGCGTCGTGCTAGACTTGCGGCGTAGACTTTCCATTGAAATCATTTCTGAAATACATTTGTCACAAGTTATTACAATACTAGGATAACATAAACGTCATTTTAAGACATAAGATTTAGAAAAAAACACTATATATAACTGAATTTCAACTTGCAACTAGCAACTTCACAAAAGGCAGTAGATAATGCCCTTGCTATAAACTCCATAATTCCAATAAAATAAATAGATTGTTTGAATAAGAGTTTTAAACAAGAATAAATATGTTGCCTGTACATACGGATGAAGAATTTCTTGTTGCTGGGCCACAGATGGTTCGTGTCTGAGGAGGTAGACGTACGTTGATGCGGCCACAGTGCGCAGCTGCGACGTTCTGTGGAGGGCTGCGTTCGTTTTGACACTATAACTGACTGTGAGACCAGCGTTCTCTGATAACCAGACACCAATTGTGACTCAGGTAGTTTCACATTTCACGTTGAGCAATGCTTCGTACAACTAGCTATGCTGGCTCATTTTCAATTCCAAAGTATTTGACACCTCTGGAGAATTCTAAACGGTTCCAAATGTACTGAGCCTGTAAGAAAATGCTAGATATCCCCGCTTATTAAACTGTTAAATAAAACACTAATTCATATTAAAATCACAATTAATCACTATTATCCTGGAACTCAAATTACACGTAAAATTTCCTCGTTCGAACTCTTGCTCTTTCTGTAAACTGTTTCAAAATGCATGGTTTCCAATGAGAGCACTGAGTTTGCTCGTGGTGGCTCGTAACTATTACACATTAACTTTCGACACTATTTAGCTCATATATTTCGAGTCCATATGTCTATGTTCGAAAAAGCATTGCATCGTGACCAAGGTTCGTGGCGAAGGATAGTAACTATTGTATGAAAGAATACCGCATTACCGAAACAAATTCTTCTAAGCGGGTTTCTTTGCCGCGGTTTCATTGCGGGTTTCATCCGCAATTTTTGAAAATTAAGAAGTTTTAACGAAAATCAAACTGAAAATATTTTATTAAGACAATATCGCGCTATTCGAAGGAAAAATTGTTGTCTTTTAGAAAATCTTGCTTACGTAAATCTTGTTTTTATAGTGTCACCATTTCATTAAAATTACGTGAAAATTGCTCACATGAAAAATCATATCACAATATTTTAAGATCTATTTTTAAGAACACACTTCATTAAGAAAATAATTTCCATAATCAATTATGTAGTTGTAGGAAGACGCCTAAAAAAATTGAACTTGTGCAATTTTAGAAACTTCAGAGAAGAAAAGGACATTTGCCATTTTAAAAGGATATTTTGCTGTATTGTAATAAAAACATAAAGAAAAAATGGAGCTATTTTTAGAACATTTTAAAAATGTCGTTGGAGATTCTTTTAAAGCACCCCGAAAATTAAAATACCCATTTGAATTTAAGAGCCCACAACATCAGACAATATGGAGAAATATCAAATTTGATGAAACTTTTGTGAACGGATTAGGGGCTAGCGAAGATCGTTCTCCCATAAACGAACTTGTTGGTATCAAGGACCCACAAAATGTGGATTCGAGAACGCATAGGAGAATACATATCGGAGGAAGAAAAACCCACATTTTCGATATCAGGGGCTCACAATGCCTACCTCGATGGCTTGTTGGTTAGCGTGCTCCCCTTCCTCAGCGCAATCCCGGGTTCGCCACTAGTCGCTTGCGTAGTATCTAAATCGTAGTTACTATACATTTCGTTCACTTCTGGTACAATTAATGCAGTTAATTTTGTGTTTAAATTGTAAGAAAAAGGAACGAGAAGCAGTGCTCCAATAGTGGTGCGGTACTTGTTAGGAGAACTAGTGGGGCTACAAACGTGTATACTTTCTCACATTATTTCTAAATTTGAAATTTTCAACGAGTTCAGCAAAAATGAGACCTGCCCCATTCTTTTAAGTGTTTCTTTTCCTATCCATGGAAAAAATTAAAGAAAAATTGGAGCGGTTTTTGAGAAAATGTTTTTTTATAAATTGCATTAATTTCAAGCACACATTACGAGAAATCTAACCGTTTAAAAGATAAGATGTGCCCCTTTTGAAAGGTCTGTTTTTAACAGAGTTATTTAAGACAATTTTGCCTTTTGCAATTTTCGAAAATACAGTGTCCGCGAAAAAAGCGAATAGTATCATTTTTTCGCCGTCTTTTTATAGATACGACGAGAAAATTTAAAGAAATATTTGAAGCCGTTTGTGAGAAAAAATAATGGTTTAAAGAATTAAAAATTGCTTATATTATTACGCGAAAACTACTCATACTTTCGAATATGTGTACATGACTTTATTTCAAAATCTGTCTTTAAAGAACAGATTTTATGAAGGAAAAATATCTATATTTAATACTGTAATTGTAGGAAGACGCCGCAGAAAAATATAAACTTTTGCAATTTTCGAAATATCAAGGATTTCAACAAAAATTAGGTGTCTCATCCTCTTAAGCGTTCTTTAAACTATCCTACGTCAATTATCAACAAATTTAGAGCCATTTTTTGAGAAAATTTTCAAAATGTAATTGTGAAGTCTTAAAAAGTACCGCCTAAAATCAAAATATCCATTTCAAACTGAGAGAGTAACTTCAATCGAAAGAGGAATATCAGTTTTAAAGAAAATTGGCTGAGCGGTTCAGAGCAGTAGTGTCAAATCTGGTGATTGCAAGGCGTCAAGGGTCACAATCAAAACTTTTAATGCGGCTGGGGCTATATTTACAGTACTCGTGTGATCCACACCTGAATTTCCCTATTGTTGGTCTCGGGAGTTTTCCCGACTGCTCTGAAATGGGAGGAGGAAGGAATGTGTGATATCACGTCATACCATGCATAACATAGGGAAACACATTGGGATAATACTGAATGTACTAGAAAAAAAATTCTTAACTCTAAACTTCATCAATTTTTACATCAAGGGGATATTGATTACGTCAGCGCGTGCGCTAAACGCGCAATGATTTCGCCCGACATAGATGCAAGGGACTTTCGCTTTTGACTGATAATCTTTCGCGGACCACAATAAATGGCATCGCGGGCCGCATGCAGCCCGCGTGCTGCCAGTTGGACAACCGTGGTTTAGAACGTATCGTTCACTACAAACAGAGACGTTTTCTGTCAAAAATGCACCGTTTTTCGGCACACTATTCCAATATGGTACTTTCTCTTCTTACAACGCAGGAGAGAGAAAGTAAAAATGAAATATCCAATCCTTAATAAATAAACGCCAATTCGAAAATACATGATTATCGTGTTTTGCAGACTGTTTTATATCAATCGAACATTAGTAACTCATTAAGGGAACATGTGAATCTCCGGTGAAAAATTTAAACATGCAGACGAAATGTGGAAAATGGTAGTAGTGATCGGAAAGCAAGGTTTAGGAGCCACGGCGTTTGCCGAAGTCCCAATGGAGAATACATTTTTTCAGGTAAACTGCAAGTTATGATAATGATAATTCCTTTCTAGTAAATTATTTTGTTATGGGGTTCTTCAACTGTTGCTGCATTCTGTAATTCTGGCGCTGGTCCGAGACGTAGATTACGAAACATGGACAATATGAAGTAGGGGTCAACCTCTTGCTCAACTGAAAGGGTGTGAACACGAAGAGAAATTAAGAATCGCGCGCGGTCTGAATCCCTCGTTTATTGAACTCCACCTGGATTGATCGTTCAGTGGAAATCACGAAAACGTCCAATCGGAGCAGCCGACCACTAGAATTGTCATCTACGCAGAGGTTATCTTCGACACAACTGCTTAGTTAATGTAGAAAACCCTTTCCTGGACGTGTCTGGAACTTAAAACATCTATGCCCATAAATCTTCATTTGCGCAAATTGCAACTATATACGCTAGCGCAGCCAGTCCCTTCAATCATGAGTGGGTTATTAACTTCTCTTACGCAGGTTCTCCTAATTTATGAAATTCTCACGTCATTTTTTATTCGTTCATCAGTTACATTAGCAGAATGTACGGAGAGCACACACACGTTCATCTCACTGTTCTCATTATATCACAATAATAAAATAACTTAGTAAATGGATCATGTGCCCAAATAAAATATTAAATTGCTTTTTTCATAATTTTCATAATGTCTACAAGGTGCATTACCGGCAGGAGGTGTACTGGTTGTAGTACCACAAAACCCACGTCCAATAATTCATTTCCATGTATAGCAGCAGCTTTTCACTATCCCACATAGTACTCGCAAACAGAGAGTATTGAAACACGAAGGAGAAAATGTCATTTTTCGACAAAACACGTTTCGAAGGTCCCTGAGTCCGAAAAAGTGGATTTTTCTGGCTCCTAAACGTAGTAAATTTCTTTTTCGGGCCCTTGATACCAAAAAAGTTGTTTTTCAAGAAACGTTTGCCTGAACAACAAGCGTCTAAACCGTTCGCCTGATTTTTTTATTACCAAAATGGATATTCCTTGATGATTTCGCTAATGTTATGACTTCTCGAATTAAAAAAAAAATTAGTAGTGGGCGAGGATG
Organism: Teleogryllus oceanicus; assembly: GCA_964035755.1. Classification (NCBI taxonomy): domain Eukaryota; kingdom Metazoa; phylum Arthropoda; class Insecta; order Orthoptera; family Gryllidae; genus Teleogryllus; species Teleogryllus oceanicus. The sequence continues at coordinate 100,364,295 of CAXIVR010000001.1, forward strand.
AACTATTTCACATGAAGCACATGTGATATTTTTAAAATGTTTCTCAAAAATGGATTCAATTTTTATTTTTTCGCATAGCCATGAACTTACGAAGTAAAGAACTGTAATATTGTAATACTATGATAGAAATGGTCGATTTTTCGACAGAAAACTCGTATTGTGAAGCGGGGGTGATGGTGGATAAATCGAGTCCCTATATAGTAAATTACTCCCTCTAACACGTTGTGAAGTCAGAATTCATGTTTTGTGGTCCTTGATAGCGAAAAATTAAATGTTTGGGAAGCGTCTGTTCCAAGCGTCTGCCAACGCAAGCACTTTTACCGTTCACACGATTTTCTTTAAAATTGATAGTCTCCGATCAAAGAGAAGGAACTCGTAGCCCCATGTGCTTCAAAAAACTATTTTCATTTTTGAGAGGACTTAACATGAAGATTCAAAAAATTTTCAAATTTTTCTCCAAAATGGATCCAATTTTTTTATTAAACTTTTCCTCGGATAGTTCCAAGGCACAGATCTAATTTTCGTTAAAATCTTTGAATTTTCCAAAATTGCAAAGTTCAATTTCTTTCAGCATCTTCATACTACAACATTAAATATAGAGATTTTTTCTTAACGATATCTGTTCTATAAAGACAAATCTTTAAGTAAAGTCATGTACAATTTTTCGAAAATATGCTTGGTTTCCGTGTAATTTTGCGCGAAATAGAGACAACGTTTAAACAATTATTTTGTGAAAAACTCTATTTTGTCTTTAAATGTGTACTTCAGATACATCATTAGACGGTTAAAAATAGCGCAGGTCCCATTTGCAACACTCCATACTTTAGAATAATTCAAACAATTATCATTGCAAAGTGCAGTTTTGATTATGGAGATCTTTTCTTCAACGATATGTGTTCTAAAATAGTAGATCTGTATATAAGGTCACGAATAATTTGTCTGAAAAAAAGCCATTTTTTTCTCACGAACGGTTGCAATTTCTTTCTTCAATTTCTTTCCTTTGTGAGAGGGTACATACAGAAGGCGCACGTCTAATTTTTTAACTTTCTGAATATTCGAAAATTTACAAATAATGCCAAAAATGTAGTGCTGTTGTAGCACCATTTGTTTCATGAAGTCGGTTGCTTGAATATAGCAAAAGTGGCTTAATAAAATGGCATAGATCCAATTTTTTAACTTGCAAATGTTGAAAATTGTAAACGTGGTAAAAAATATTATCGCAATTTATATACTTTTCTTTTTGATGCGGCGGCACCGTTGGCTCACTTAATCGTCACCGGTAATGTAATGCATACGGTAATTTGTCGCGGTGCTTATGTGCGGAAGTTCAGTCTCAGCCCCGGCAAATATTATTGTTGGTAGGAAATATTTCGCGGATTTAAGAAGTCCTATAATATTACGAAACCATATTCAAAAAGTCTCCAATTTCTTATTTAATATTTTTGCTTTAATAAACTTCACTTAATAATATGGAATTCGATTTTCATTAAAACTAGTGAAATTTCGAGAATTGGAAAAGCTCACCTTCTTGTGAACTTGTTCTATACCTTCAATTTTAGTATTTCTGTCTTGATGCGAGCCATTCCTCAATAACATGTCTTTAAATCATACTACCTTCACTTTTTTTAAAATATTAGTAGTTTTCACATAATTTTGAGTTATATCTAGGCAATGATTTAGAAGCATCGCAACATTAAGAACGCATTATCATATTTCAAACAAACCACATGCGCCTACAATTTATCGTGTGTGGGAACGGCTCGCTTCGGGAATCTAAGGGGTTGAGTTCAAATCTCCTTTCAGGCAAATATTTTTCTGCTTTTGGAAACACATTTGTGGGTTGACCTGGTATTTTAATATTATGTAAGTACTGAAAACTATTGGAGAGTATGTGAGCTGTTGTGACATTATTATTGTTTTGATGATACGTTATTGCTTCTTATTGCCTTCGATACGGAGCTCCATATACACTGTATTACATACCTGGATCGAGATGACCGGGGTTATGAGGGAAATATGAGAATACTAGAATGATGCTAAAAATTCTCCTATGGAGGGAATTATTAAAGGAATTATGGGAGATAAATATGAACAGTCAAACCCAGTCAAGTTAACATCAAGTTAATTAGGATGTAAGTTAATCTAAATCAATATTATATGATATATTATATCATATAATATTATCATATAATATTATTATATTATATGATCTCGGACGACGAAGAGCCTTCGGGCCGAAGGCCTTCGAGCTTTCTCTCGCCTCTTGATCTTTAAAACCATTGTAACGCCCTTGATGCATAAATTATATTTTCGTTACAATTGCACTCAAAATATTAATATGATAATTTTTGTATCCTTAATAAAAATCCGTAATATAACTTACACGTTATAGTAATACTTCGGTAATTATGTCAGTTCTGTACCTATCTTAGTGGAACGTCCACAAAGAATACGCCATATTAAATGTATTAAAGAAATATTTTAATAAAATGAAATACAATAAAAATGTCAAGCTTATAAAATATACACATACTTTATTTCAGAATAAAATGGAATTCAGAAAAAGAATTATATGCCCAAAATTGAAATGTTATTCACAGGTCCACTCAAGCAGAAAGTGGATTATATTCCCCTCTTCGGATGCACTACCTTAAAAGTTAATCAAAAGCTGATTTGGGGCGTGAAATTTTATTTTCGAATTGTGAGAAATATTGTTTACAAATGAAAAAGTATTAGAACAAGTAACATCAATCATTAATTTATATTGTACTTTCTTTTCATGAAACTATCATTCAAGTGTAATATTTAACTCTGAAATAAATCAATCGATGAAATTCTTTCGAATAACTTCGTGAAGATAGTCTTCACACAGACTTTCGAAAACAGTTCGAAAAGTCAGTATCGATATGACCATCTTTTGATGAGGCTTTTAAGGTATTTTGGCATTTTAGGCACTTAAGATAATAATGCAAAGACAAACTGTAATGACAATATATCTATTTAACGAAATCTCTATCTTTTCAATGAATCTTTTCCATGAAATGAAACTGTATGTTCTAGACATGGTTGGTTTGTGAAATAATTTCATTATCGTTAGGACGAAAAACTGTCATGAAATTTAAAATACACAATTATTGTTTTTCCAGATACCTAATTCGCAGTGGAGTACACTTCTCATCCATGCATTCACCTTTTGTTTGCTGCCACACTTCACCTATGGTAAGTGATAATCACGCAATGATATACCATGTTTAAGATATTTTCATGGAAGACATGAAATCTAATGTTGACTGAATAATTTTAGGAAATATATTAATATGCACGGACGTGTGTACAGTACGCGAAGAAGAATGCGATCACGATATAGTAATGAAATTAGATCAAAGTACCCCACCTCGATTTTCTGTTACAGATGCAATAATCAATTGCAAGATTTTTTCACCAACAAACATTATGATATTTAACTTACACATTGATATTTATTTTCAAAAACGCATTCGCTAGCAAAACATTTTGTAGGATTTCTTGATCCCAAGAGAACCGTAGACATGATTTAATTTTTTTCTCCTACTTTAATTTACGAAGCGTCCTGGCAATAATAGTGAACATCACCACAATTAAAAAACCGAATAATCTTTTTAACTTTCACGCGGAAATAAAAGGGAGTAAACATGAGTAAATTAATAATATAAAGAAAGATGTATTATATTCGTTACATTAAATTTAATAGATCGTGTGATTAATTTCTACGAACAGAAACGTTCTCTGAATCAACATGCACACGGACGGTAGCTTTAAGTCACTGCTGTTTTTCAAATCAATTATTATACCTAGCGTAACCGCATGGGCACAAGCTAACGTTTATATCTGAGACGTGATCCGATCTTCGAGTCCTCAACCGAGGTAATTACTACGCTCCCACCTTAACGATCTGAGCTACCCAGACATGCAATGACTGGTTTTTAACTGTTTACATATTACTAGTAAAACTAGTGATATGTAAACACCAGTCATTAGGAAAGAGGAGGGTTAAACCAAGACTTTGTGCCTTATGTAAATAATATGGCTGTTATCCAGGGAAGATATATCCGGACGACTCCGTGAACCTACTTTAGTAGAAGAAATAACATTCACAAATTACAGTTCAGGGCTCAAAGAACAGATGTTAGAAAATTTTCCTTTACTAACCGAACTTTTACGGACTGGAATAAGTTGCTCGCGACCATCTATGAACCCTTTTCTCTAGATACTCAAAACTTCAAAATTAAATTATATATTAATATTTGTACGTTTATTTATTAATAACGTTGGCAGATATTATTGTTCAATTATGACCTTAGGTTATTGTTAAATACATTATTATGTATTTAACATCCTGATCATTAATGCCGTGATTCCATTGAGGAGTTGTGTCATGTGGAGAAGTGGAGTGAAAAGTAAATTGATTGATTGATCGATTTTTTCGTGTTTCCGGGCGCCTCAACTGCTTCGGTCATTAGTCCCGTTAGTGTAGTGCATGTTTTTTCTCGGGAGATGGCGGTGATCTTCCCCCGCTGGATGGCGAGATCCGGCGTCGACCTACCGTCGGCTAGTGGGATTTCCCCCTAACCAGGATCCCCCCATCAGTGGGGCACTGCCCAGCCGGGAAAAGCTCTAAGCTCCCGACCGATCTCCCGGAAAAAAGTGGTAGTGTAATACATGTTAGTGTAAGTGTGTGTGTGTAAGGGGAGAGGATAGGACAAGGAAGAGGAAGGACAGATCGCGCGCGGTCCGTGGCCCGTATGTTAGGGTACTGCTCCGGCATTCGCCTAGTGTTGATCGGAGAAATCACGGAAAACTACCGATCAGAGCAGCCGGCCGCTAGAATTCTCCTCCAGACAGCGGCTGAATTCGACCTAGCTGGAAAGTTAGTGTCGAAAATCCTGCCGCCGTCAGGACTCGAACCTAGGACATCCCGGTGAGGGTGGCTGCAGTGACATCAGTTGATGCACTGAGCTACCTCTCCCGGTAAAAGTAGATGGAAAATGAAGTGAAATGCCTTATAGTGTCGTGAAGTGAAAAGTTGCGCAGAATAGTAGAATAATCACATGTTTAATGAAATTAAAGATTTATATACGGCAGTTAAGCATTTAGACTAATTGTTGTTGTTGTTGTTATTATTATTATTATCATGATTATTAATATTATTGTTTTATTGTTATTCTTACTGTATAGTTATCCTTTCTTTTAAGCATTATACGTTATTCGTATTCAGTAGAGAGATAATTATAGTTTCATGTTCTAAAAACCTACATAGAGTAGACATAAACATGTAGAATTATCGCTTTTTTATTATTATTATTATTATTATTATTATTATTATTATTATTACTCTTTCAGAACAATGTTAAGTTAAAATAATGTATTTTTAATTGTAAGTGAAGTATAATGTTAGGCCCTCAGATTTCAAAAAACCTACTTGCAAAGTAATATCTACCGGTCTAACTCGAAGATCTGCGAGTTTAAAACGAATATTTTACTATCTGTGGTACATCAATATCTAGGCTTAACATATTCAATTTTTTTCAAAAAATGGCTCCTAATTTTTAAACTAAACTATATTCTCGGATGGGGAAAAATTGAAAAAGTATATGCATCTAATCCAATTTCGTGACCTAGATACACGATTTATTTTCCCTTTCACTTTCTCGCCTTTACGAAGATACTTCGTAAGAAGGGAAAGAAATGTTATATCGTGCGTCGGAAAACGGCGCATTTTCGGCAGAAAAATTCTTATTGCTGAGCCCTGGTAACGAAAAAGTGGATAAATTCTGTTGCTAAATATAGAACAAAATTCTCTCACATGTAGTGTAGCTAGAGTCAATGTTTTGTGGTACTACTTGAGCATCCCGGAACTACTGTGCCACTCAAAATTTGTGCCACTCAAAAACACTTGAGCGGCTCATGTGAGCATTCCGAACGTTTCCGTAGTGATTTTTTCAAGTTTCGTTTCTGCTGCATAACTGTTTCTATACAATTAGAGACTATACTGAGCATCAAAAGAAAAGTAACATTAATTTTAACAATGATACATAATGCATTATTTACCATTTGGACTGTATAAATGAGTATAAACAACCTGTAACAACTATTGTAATACAGCTTCCGGGTCAATGACCCCCATCTCGATCAGGTTTTTCGTCCAGTTTCCCTGATCCATTGAGCAAATGCTGAGATGGCCCCTTGTTTTGCTTCTGGACATAATTGTAACTTCATGTTCTGGGCACGTCTTCTAGAATTCAGTGGAAAATACAATTATTCAAATTATCGTTTCCATGTTGCCGCGGCAGGAAGTAATAAGAGCCAAAATTTATAGCTTATTTATCCTTGAAAATAGATTTTATTACATGGGAGCTTTTTGCTTTTTTTCTCCCTTTCAAAATTCAAAATTTAAGTAGTATATGACTTAGTGTAGGGATCACAGAATTTTGAAAATGTGCACACAATTCACTTTTTCCCATAGCACGTCATACGCAGTTTTTTAACTGTTTTTTGACGTAAAATAAATAAATAAATAAATAAACAAGTTCGAAGCGAAACATCACGCTCTAGCGCTGTTCGAGATATCGTGCTCATTCTCTAAAGGCACCTGCCGAGGGTCGCGTTCTTTTCGTGAGCCCCCATAACGCTTAGCCAGTCAAAATCTCCTCTGACGGTTTGTCTGGCTTAGAGAAAATCGATCCTACTCCTTTTTATTGTGCATTGTACAAGTAAAATATTGTGTCATTTTTATGTTTGTATTCAGCTTCTGAACAGGTCAAATTTTAATATGGCAAAACTTCAGAATGAAAATAAAATTCTCGTTCCTAAATGCAGTAAATTACTTCCTCTAATAAGTGTAGTCAAAATCCATTTTGGGGTCATTGACACCATCAAGTCGATTGACGGCAAAAGGTTTGTCAGTGGTCAACTCCAGCTCGGATACAAAAGAACAAAATAAGATTTGAAAATATGTAAAATGTTCATGGTTTTTGCGCAAAATAAAAATTGTTGATAAAAAATTTAAAAATTAAAATTCATTCCGCGCATTGAACATTTCATAACATCATTTTTACGTATAAGCGATATATCTAAGGAAGGGGCTCGCCGTAAATAAAAGCGAGAAGTTTTCGAGCCTATAACTTTAAAAGGCTTAATTTTACGACCAAATCTTATAGGGACATTTTTATAGAAAATTGTCTACTTTGATTTTGAATACAACATAAGTTTAGGTATGATTGATATTTACGGAGCTATAGGCAAAAAAACGTAGAAAAACACATTTAAACGGTCCCACATCTCCGGCTCACCCCCACACTTCAGGGTTTATAAGTATAAAATGCGGTAGCGACCAATAAACAATCATGCCAAGTTTCAAAACTCCCGAGATTTTTCCCATCGATCACCAGTTTTTAGTCTAATTTGACTGACTATAGAACTTACCGTTCGGGCGCGCTGCAGGGGCAACGTAAATGCTGACGTTGAACTAAATCCAGCCGACAAGAAAACACGAAATCTCTTTAAATTACTACTCAAAGTGAACGCGCGTTCAGCCTGTCACTGGTATTCCCGATCATCACGTATCCTGAGCGAGCTTAGGTACCGAGGCTAGTAGTGTATCCTTATCTCCTAGTTATATTATCGAAATAAGAACGAGTTCCTTTTATAATTCTTTGAAAAACTGCGGGAAACGAATCCTCTGAATCGCGAACTGTAGCTGGTTTCTCAGGTATGGAAAATTCGCTCCAAAAACGGGGAAAATGCTAGAATAAATTATTCTGTTTCGTATTCTAGGGATTGAAAATCTTGAACAGAATAAAACGGCACTTTTTCGATCGCGTTTCGAAACGTCGCTAAAACGACGTTTCTTTCTATCCCCGGGAGATTAACTCAGAGCGAATGTATTATAAAGAGCTTTAGGTGGGATTACTCGCATTGGGAAAAAAAGAAAGAATGCTAACGTATAGCGGTACTTTTTCCCTTGAAACTGGAATCAGCCAACCAGGCTGCACGGAAGGCCAACACCAAAGCCCGACCTCTCCAATAAAACGAACAACGGTGCCACATGAGATGGTACAGCGCACATCCGCTTCTCGAGGTCAAAGCAGAGAGAAATGCCCTGGCACCAATCTCCAATGCTATGCTCACGTAATATGTTAACTCTGATATATTATTCTTCTGTAACACATTGAAGCTTTCATTTCATTGTGCGCTGAGATTTCACAATTAACAGTAGACATATATAGCCAGATGTTAATTATTTCTGACTCAATACGAACAATCTTCGATTTTAAGTAGCAAATAATTCAACTATTTAAATTTTCAATTCTATAAACGTAGACTCTAGTTCACCCATTCAATTTTTCGACTCTTTTTACTTTCTCATCTACTACGTATGTCCCTAATACTGAAACTAGTGGTGATCAAAGGCGTATCTCCGGTACGGCAGACTTGGCACGTGCCATGGGCGCCACTCACAAGAGGCGCTATTTAGAGTATACCCGCTCTATAAACACCCTAATTTAACTAAACCCTAACTTGACAGGGCCAAACATTCAGTGGTTTTCTGAATACCTAGATATGCTCCTGCAGGTGATACAACACCACATACTTCCTCGCGAAAGTGTTGTAGCACCACTAGTTTGAACCAGTTCTACAATTTCAATATTGAAAATACAAATTTCTCCCTGATTGTAATCTGTTTTTCAACATTAAATCTTTAGATCATTTCCGGTATACGTTTGCAACATTTGAATGTTTTTCGCGTAATGTTTAATATAATCGTTATAATGATCCAAAAATACCAAACCGCATCTCATTAAAAAAGGTTATATTTTTAAGTTTTTGAAAGGCTGGATCACAACATATAGATTTTGCTCAGAATTAAACATTAAATTATTCGAACATTTCGCATGTTAATATTTACACATAGCATGTGTTCTTTTAACATCTCACATGTAGTTAATATTGATATTAACTGACTTATTAATATGACAAGTGTAATTTAAAATTGAAACCGGGAGCGGTAGCTCAGTGCATCAACTGATCTCACTGCAGCGCCTCTGATCGGGAGGCCCTAGCTTCGAGTCCTGACGGCGGCAGGATTTTCGACACTAGATTTTCAGCTAGGTCGAATTCAGTCGCTGTCTGGAGGAAAATTCTAGCGGCCGGCTGTTCTGATCGGTATTTTTCCGTGGTTTCTCCCATCAACACTAGGCGAATGCCGGAGCGGTACCCTACCAAACGGGCCACGGACCGCGCGGGATCTGTTCTTCCTCTTCCTCGTCCCTTCCTCTCCCATCAGACAGACACTTACACTAACATGCACTACACTACCATATATTCCGGGAGACCGGTCGGGAGCTTAGAGCTTGTCCCTGTTGGGGCGGTGCCCCGCTGGTGGGAGAGTCCTGGTTAGGGGGAAACCCCACTAGCCGACGGTAGGTTGGCGCCGCATCTCGCCATCCAACGGGAGAAGATCACCGCCTTCTCCTGAGAAAAAACATGCACTACACTAACGGGACTAATGACCAAAGCAGTGGACGCGCCCGGAAACAGGAAAAAATCAATCAATTAAAATTGAATATATTTGTGGGCACAATTGCTGCAAATGTTTTTTATGAAATCTTCAATTTTAGGTTTTTGGCCGATTAGTACACACTGCGTGTATAATTATGGAATAAATTCGATTTGTATTGAAAACTTTGAAATTTCGAAAATTAGAACATTGAAATTCGCAAATTCGATCTTCTTTCACTGATTTTGCTTCGGTTTTCACTGATTTTGCTTCTTTTTTCACTGATTTTGCTGACGAGTTTTCCAGAGAGGGCTAATGCTGGCGATTATTAGAACACAAGTTGTAATATTGTTTAACGATTGCAAATAATTATATTTGATATTATTTAACCATTACAAAGAATATGGGAAAGAATTTGCTGTAGGACCCCAAATAGTTTTCATTTTAGAGAACAGTTCTTGACAAAAGAAGCGGTCCAGTGCTAAAGAATCGTAATCATAATAATCATTGCATTTCCTCGTCTAACAGTGTTCGAAATGGTGGTGATAAAAAACTGATGGCTTATTGAAAGATGTTTACAAAATTAATCAGACCCATTTTACCAGTCTAGGTAAGCTTCAAACAGCACATCGTACTCGAAAACAACTATTTCTTATCGCGTTACAATTTGGTCCTTATTCCATCTTGTGGACGTAATTAGGGGATATCAAATGAACTAAATCAATATTTCAAGCAAATTAGTTGTTTCAGCAAACAAAATGAAGAGGGAACATAACAGCAGCTTTATGCTCACCTCAACGGCCCCATATTAAACTATCTGGATCATTTTTTCGTCCATGTTCTCTTGATCTATTGAGAAAATGCTGAAATGACCCCTTGATTTCCTTCTGGACATACATGTAGCTGGATGATCTGCATACGCTTCCACGAGGTTTTTGCTAGACGCCGTAGTAAGGGGTTAGTTATTTCACCAGCAGTACTATCAAATCAAATATGTAGATCGTGTGCAGATGCAAATAGTTTCTCTTGCACAAGAGCGAAAATTTTAATCGAATGTTGCCAAATATGTTCTTTGCTACCATCATTCGTAATTCAACTTAGTAAAAAAATGAGAGGGTAACAGAGATCAAGAAAACGTGCGCAGATAATTACTTTTTCTCTATAGATCGCATACAGTTATTCGCCATTTTTGACGTTAAATAAATAAAGTGCACACTTCAACCAATGACCGAACACACAATAAGACTATGTCATGCTTAATGTCGCAATCACAATTTCTGATTTTCAATTAATCATTTTTCTCTTGAGAACAGATAGTCCTCTGTAACTTATTGCATCTCTCGATATGAACATCAGTGTTTTCAGTAGCCAAATGAGTAAAAAAAAGATTCGCGGTGCCACTTCCAAGCCATAGTACCAAGAAACAAAGTTTGGGAAAGGGAAGAAATTGTCAGCGCAGACTAGGAATGGGCAATTTACACTTTTAAGATTCGCTCTTGGTTCCCTACACGTGTGCTTTGACAGTTAAAACAGGATTAAATAAATATTTATAAATAATAACGTTATTATGTCAAGAAGAACAGCTAAATACTTCAATGACTGTTTGTGGTAAATTATTTTGGTCCTTTTTTGTACTGGGAGAAAAATAACTGATGAAAATAATATGATTTGAAGAAAATTTAATTCCAATTGTTTGCCACTTAATTAGAAATTATTGCAATGTATACAGATGCTCATGAAGCAATCTAAAAGCCACTACAGGAAAAATGTCTGAATATAGAACAAATGTGTCGGCAGCAAATGTAGCCGTGTTACTTGGGTTATAGGCTAGTGGCATGTATATACAAGACAAGATACAATAAGACGGTGAAGGTGGTTGGACTTTGCCACTAGCCTATAACCCAAGTAACACGGCTACATTTGCTGCCGACACATTTGTTCTATATTCAGACATTTTTCCTGTAGTGGCTTTTAGATTGCTTCATGAGCATCTGTATACATTGCAATAATTTCTAATTAAGTGGCAAACAATTGGAATTAAATTTTCTTCAAATCATATTATTTTCATCAGTTATTTTTCTCCCAGGACAAAAAAGGATAAAATATGAATCTATTCACTTGAATACTGAAAGGAAGTCGTTTGAGCATAAATTTCCAGTAGTTGCCGGTTTCCGATACTCAGATGATTATACAATGTGAAAACGGAATTATTTTAATTATGTATTTTATTTTTAAAACGTTTCTTGTACAATCAGAGACTTTGCTTTAGGCCGAATGATTCGGGATGAAAAAGAAGTATGAATCTCTCAGGATTTGAACTTCATTGCTCCAGAATATTTTATAATGTTTCAATCCAAGTACAATTAACCACACATATTATTTGCGTAAAACAATTCGAATTAATTCTTAAAATAAAACACAAATTCTACCGCTATTTTAAATTTCTGAAAAAATAAACTTCTAATACTGCTTTAGTTTCTTAAATAAAAGTTATTTAACCAAGCAGAAATTTTAAATGTAAAATACATTCCATCTTAAAGATCTTCTGTCTTATCACTTTGGGCATAGCAATTTACTATTAATTAACCAATCGAGTAAGGTTCTTATAAAGAACTCGGTTCTAAATAGACATTAAATATGGTTTCTTTTAAATTCTCCCATTACCGTGATCTCACAAACAATGTCCCAATGTCACAGGAAAGAGTAACTCTTACAATTACTTAAGAATTAGAAGTACTCCCATTAAAAAATAAAGTGCAAGAATATAGGACCCGATGGTTCCATCTGCAAAGAATGAGTAGTGACCGCATCCCAAAACAAATATATCACTACAGACCTCATGGTAAAAGGGATGTCGGCCGTCCACGATTAAGATGGCATGGTGAAGACGGAACGAGAGTTCCTGCTAAACCCTGAACAAGATGATGATGAGTAACACTTACAGAGTGTTTGTATCATTAATCGAGGGAAAAAATCATCTTATAAAACCACTAAAAAATGAATAATGCTCTTTCTGTAAAGTAACTTTACTATGGGCATAGATCCAGTGAAAGAAGGGAAATCCACTAATAGAAGGGAAACTTCGGGGAAAATTGCTGAAATGTGTTACTTGGATACTTTCAATTAGTTGAATGTAGTGTCGCCGACGCTGTAAACTGTTTTAAATGTCTTTTCATGTATTGAAAAGTTCTGTGATACCTCACTTCTTTCATGCGTATTTTTGTTCAAATATGTTCTTACAGTATCTTGGATTGTACTTAACAATGAATTGTAGTAGCTGATAGTGTTATATTCCATTTCAAAAATTCTTACCATTTAATGGCCAAGAATGTTACCTCCATTCGGAATATGAACTGGTAATATTTCAATTTTAAAATTATAATCGTCGTAAAAAATACTTGCAAAGTATTGATGATGTCAATAGAGTTTAGTACAGTTACATTTTTACGATTTTTGCCAATATACATTATAATGCACAAAGATAAACCTGTGAGCTATTCTTCTGGATTTACCTCTAATCCTAATATAATTTCATTTTCGATTTTCTCCGAAAACTTTGCCGCAAAATCATCTACAAGTACTACATTTGGTTCTTCCACGGATTTGCTTAACACTTCCAATTTTTCCCCATATTTTTTAAAGATTAAAACTCCACAAACTCAGTCTAATTTGTGCTCACTTCCACTAGTCCAATTGCACTATTAATGGTTATATATGTAAATCTAAACATCAAAGGACGACTGTTTTGTAAGTTTCTGAGAATAAGGTGTTCTATTTATAAGAATAAAGAATTAGTTAAGTTTAATATGAATATGTTGTGGGTCACATTCATTTGAAAATAGTTATTTGTATACTTAGGAAAGTCAAAGTGAGAAATCGAACGTAACAACGTTCATTCTTTATCTAACATTACTCACAGTTTTGTTTTGTCCGTATTCATGTGAAATTCTTTAAAAGTTCTGAGGCAATACTATTCGCAGGGTTTGCAAAATATGATATTAGGCCTATGGATAAAAATTAAAATGAAATATGCCGCGCGTCCACTTGTTAAAATTAACTTCACTTGTTCATATAAAGATGTCAACATCAGTGTTGCCAGGGTTGTCCTGAAAGAAAATTATGGTTTATGGAGCGAAAAATGCCTTTGGGTACTGGAGTTTAATCAACCTACGTCGTTCTATTTTTTTTTCTTTTTCTTTCTTTCACTTTAGGTGGCGTTGCGTTAATTCCCTGCATACTCACGTACGTGGCAGCGCCAAAACACGCAAAAACACGTTTTTGAAATTTCTTTGAATGTTCTGGCCAAATCTGAAAACAAATTATCAGTTCTCCATCACGAAACCGAGATGCGTCGAATGACACTTCTCGTCTCGATTGGTGCAGGGGAAATGTTCTAGACGTGAGTGACGGAATTCGCACATTCAAACATACGAACATTTGCACACTCGAGGAGTTACTCAAATACTGAATAGGGATTAATGTGTTAACTGAATTGTTTATTTCAGGAATCAGCCGAGCACCAAAATTAGTTAATGTTAGATTTTTTTCTAAAAGGATATACGTAAGTTTTTTCCATAAATTATTAAAATATATCCCACTTTAAGCGAAATATTAAAATCCCTACCAACAATTCAGACTAATGCTACAATGTTTTCTTTTCGTATTACCGGAATTGGCAAACTTGTTGCTTGGCTGTTTTCTGAAAAAAAAAATCACGATTCAATTGAAAAAATAAATTCACGTTCGCTCTAGAAGTAGAAGGGACCAAGGTTAAGTGGTCATCCCGCGTTATGTACTTTCACCGACCATACACCAACGAGAAATGAAAAGTGGTATTTTACTGGAAAGCAAAATTAAACGAATTTTCGGTGGAAAATAAAGATGTAAAGGTAAAAAAACAAATGTTTTAATAATTTTTTGTTTCTCCCTGGAATATTCTGTATTTCTATAATTCGTGTTCCAACGATAAGTATCATTCAATAGAATATTGGTTTATCATATTTAATTATTCGCCTTTGAGAAAAAAGCGATTGATAAAAGGTGAAAACTTAGTCCAGGTTTCACCAAATTCAGGTAGCCAGTGCACGAAATAATAAAAATAAAAATGCAATATATTGTAATTGAAACACTCGAGCTTCATTAGATGTATGTTTCTCACCAGATGACTGAAGAATTAGTAGGATACAAGTTGAATAGTAAGTGCCCGTTACAAAAGTACGAGAATTTATGTGTTGTTACATCATTAATTACGATACGTTGAAACGTTAAGTTGTGACAAATTCATTCAAATTCAGATTAGTCTCTGTTCGTTTACCTATTCTATTTGAAATAACGTTTCCCAACGTATTCAACCCAACCTAATATTTCCTTCCTTCAATGCACCACAGTTGCACAAAAAACGAATCTCTATATCCACACAAAGAAAATTCTACTATAGTTAAGTGTTCTTGGGCCTTATCCAAAAAGGCAACGAAAATGTATCATATTTAATTAAAATTATTCATTGCCTTTGAGAAAAAAGCGATTGATAAATTTTTAAACAAACATTTTTATGAACAATCTACAAATCAGCAATATATTTTTATATTACATACATCTGAATTAATTTGATGCTTAATTTGAGCTACGAAGGATTCTTTAAGCCGTTAAAGGTATCCGTTGGTGATAGCTTTAAAAATTCAAGTCCTTTCAAGACACCATTATTAGGGAAAACCTACAAGGAGACACGTCATACGCAGTTTTTAACTTTTTTTTTACGTAAAAATAAAATAAATAAATTAATTAATAAGGAAATTTGTAAACTGAACACCGAAAAAATATCTACAAAAACAGTGGACACAACTGTGCACAGAAAACAGAAAACACAAAGCACTTAATAATAGTTCCCTCAAAGTTACCTTCCAAACATCATCAAGTACAGATAGGCGTTGAAAATAAATTATTTCAAAAATCGTATTTGCAAGGAAGATATATAAATATATCATTAATTCTGACAATATCAACAGAGTTGCGTTTTTAAGTGAGAGAGCGATAATTAACTTCTAAACGAATTTAAAACTTGTGGTTTAACTTCATTAAAGTGTCCTGCCATGAAATCGACGAGTGTAGGTGTCAAAGAAAATAATCTCACACACGTATTTAATTATAATCAATCGTGCGTATTTTACTTCTGTTTCAAAGTCAAAATCTTGAAAAAAGGAAAGATAAAATTAATTAGTGGTGCTTAATCTAGCACACACTTTCTCTACACTGTTATTTGTAACGGCTAAGATATATTACACTAATAAATGAACCTGCAAAGTATTTTCAATCAGAAAAATATTCTCTGCGCTTTGAAATATTCGTAGATTTACATTTATCATTTCAAGTTCAAGTTCTAAAGTATAATTGAATGAATTTGACCATAAGTTTCGACAGACATCTTTATACAAACAAACAACTTTTAATTAATATACATATATACAATCAACATAAAGAGTTTCTTAGGAAATGTCGGAGCGACGTTTCGGGGAACTCATTTTTCTCCCATCCTCAGGTTAGACTATGTAACGGAAAAAAATTATGAGATAATTACTGAGATGATATTAATAAAAAAATATTGCAAAGGAACATAGCACTCGATGTAGTATAACATAGAGACTTACCAATTTAAAACTACAAAAAATCAAAATTGAAATAAAATTACACGAATATTTACAACAGGGCGTGCAAGTCTGGCAACATGTCTGGCATGGCAGTTACAAAGTGCCATGCGAAACGTGTGTTTGCACGCCCTGTTGTAAATATTTTTTGTTTTATTTCATTTTCATTTTTATTTTTTGGTGTTTTAAATTGTTGTATGTTATACTATACAAGCGTACCCGTACGAGAACCCTCGCATGGGTTGCAAATTCTACCCTCTCCCTTGCTTTCCTTTTCCATATTAAGAGAGGAAGATTTGACGAAACCTGTTTATTTTTTTAAAAAACTTCAGGTAACTTTCAATGTACTTATATAATTTAAAATAAAAAAAAATGTTTGAAACAAATTTTGAACAAATGTTTATTAAGTATTATAATGTTCTTGAAACAATTCATATTACTTTGTTAAAAACATTTGAAGTAATTATACAATCTTCCTTGCCAGTTAGCTTTTCGTTTTCCTTGACAGACACCAAAATATTACAAAAGCTTTCTACTCTGGAGAAAGCCACTTAAAATTGTCCACGCGAAAATACAAAATCGGGAAAGTATTATTCTACTGTTTGGAATATTATTTAACTTTATTACCGAACTGAGAGGTACACCGACAATTTAATCACCTAGAATATCAAGTAATTAGTTTCATTTCATATACAGTTGCAGATTCTTGCATGTCTCTGAACAGGTGGGGTAGTATCGAGAAGCACCAGTCCAGCAAAATGTAATAGAATGTCAAGAAGCTCTCTTCTATAGATTACGTTGCGAGGAAAGTTTATTAGTGGCATTCGGTTTCAAACTTTCAGATTTTACGGCCTTAGAACGCTTCTTCTAGGAGTTATTAAACTAAATAAATTTTAATAATGCTGTCCGAATGTTGCGTGATGCATTTGACATAAATATTTAGATAATTTTTTTCACCAAAACCTTCATATTTTCAAAGTCAAAGTGCAAAACGTCACGTCTCCGCGAATTTCTCTTTCTTTAGAGACCTCACTTCTGAAGATCGGTTGCGTGTGAGAAAAACTCATTTATACTACTGAAATAATATAAGAAAGGATGTTATATAATATAAACAATAAAACATGAGATGAAGACGGACTATCATATGCTGTACTAAATATATTTCCACATATTTTCAATGATTAATAAATCTCTTTAATAATAATTGCTCACATGTACGAACTTGCTAGCATGTAACATCCAGACCTTTTACTAGCGTGCTTGAAAGGGCATTTACTGTACGAAATGTACTAAGAGAATGGTCCTCCTAGTTTTCTTGAAATTATTCAAATTGTCTAAGATATAAATTAATTTGTTGAAATTACTAATCACTCTATGGAAAGTATTATTTCCCTGCTTTTTCAATGCAATATCACGATTGAACACGCTGAGTTGAAAGTTTCACCGAATCACTGCTGATAAAGAAAATCCTGACTCAGGTACAACAGAATCCAATCCTAACAAGGCAGTCTTCACTCATGATTGTAAGTGAATTCTTTGCCAATATTGTTTCTTTCTTCTTTTTGACGAAGAACATCAAAAGATATAAGAGGTTTCTTTCCATCATAGTTTGACATAGTTTTGAAGCTCTCTGATATTGCCATTTTCAAATTTCCTTGATCCTTCTGCTTTATCTTTTGGATTCACACGCAGAACACCCTGGCAACTTCGTGGAGATGGTTCCTTCTTTGAATTTCGGTCGTCCCCTAGTACAATGTAATGTCCGTGTCTTTTTATCATAGTGTAAAGACTTACAACGAATTTCCCTTTTATCAAAGTGAAGTGCACCCACTTCAAAAAAAAAATGAAATCGAATAAACAAGATAAAACATTTTTTTCTCTTCAATGACGTAGGTCTTTAACATCAACCACACCAGAATCAATATTTTGAAAGAAATATAGGCCTTTGCTTTCATCAAATTTCATTTTGAATTAATGTTCTCAAAAACAAATTCCCCTCGTGAACTGCCCTGTACTTGAATTATATTGAATTAAATTATCAGAGCCTCAAATTTGAGAGGTGAGCGATACACACAGTCAAAAATTTTAAATTAGAAAATGAGCACAGTTTAGTTTATTAATTTTTAGTGATAAATAGATATGATGTGATACCAGACCAAGTCCATGAGTATTGTAGCTTATATCACAAAGTTTTCACAAAAAGAAAAGAATATCAATACTTACATTCGATAAATGAACGATTGTACTAGACATGAAAAGGTATCTTAATAGTTATCAAGCAACTATTAATACTTCTAATTACAGCTGAGTGGGTATTTAGGTATATTTGTAGAATCTCGAATAAATGATTATGCAAATAAACCTCATCAATGACCGTAAGCCACAGTGTACACAGAAAGC
Source organism: Teleogryllus oceanicus (assembly GCA_964035755.1). Lineage (NCBI taxonomy): Eukaryota > Metazoa > Arthropoda > Insecta > Orthoptera > Gryllidae > Teleogryllus > Teleogryllus oceanicus. The sequence continues at coordinate 100,382,871 of CAXIVR010000001.1, forward strand.
ATACATATAAGTTGGAGAATTTAGTCTTGTAAACGTTACGTTACAAACAAAGAACGCCTCCAGTGCCGAGTAATATAGTTGTATTGTATACTATCGATAAGCGCTGGACCACCAAACATATAATAGAATGTCCACAAGTATCTTATTCTGTAAATTACGGAGCGAGAAACGTTTACGTTTTAAGGCCCTAGAATGCTTCGCTTAGGAGTTATTTAATAATATATCTAACCGTGTGTTTCGGGGTGCATTTAACATAAATATTTATGTGCGTTATTTAAACAAATCCTTCATATTTTTAAAATCAAAGAACAATTCGTCAAGTCTCCGTGAAATTATGTTTATTTAGAGACCCTCATTTATAAAGATTGGCAGTCTATGAGAGGTGCAAAAGATATGCATACTACTGAAATAATATAAAACACGATTGAGTGCTGTTTCCTTGTAATATTTTTTTTATTAGTATCATCTCAGTAATTATCTCATAATTGTTCTCCGTTACGCAGTCTAGCCGGAGGATGGGGAAAATGAGTTTCCCCAAATGTCGCTCTGAAATTTCCTAAGAAAATCGTTATGTTGATTGTATATGACAGAGTTCAATAAAATGGGTCCTGCGCCATGTTTATGAACGTACTTTGCTCTATTCGAGAAAAAGAATACGATAACAATTTGAGACGGTTTTTTCAGAAAAGAAAACTGGTATATAAATTTGCCTACATTTGAAGTAAAAATTACGCGAAAACTACTGGTGTTGTTAAACAATTGTTCATGTCCTTATTTAATGATCTATCTTTGAAGAAGCCGATGTTGTTAGCCGAATTGCCAACTATGTTTCTGAAGTCATGGAGTTAAGCAACTCGAAGCACTACGCATTCCTGGACGACTGAGCGTCGGGGAACCCCGGTTACAAACGGCGCCGAGCCTGTAGCCAAATGGAAAAAAACGCATTGACTGATTGGGACGTTGCAAGACAAAAGACAAAATACAGCGGAGAATTACTCCAGATCTATAAACACTCAATATTCAAAAGGGCTAAGACAAGTGTTTGCGAAAAAGACGCAACAAATTTTAAATTAACGATGCTACAACAGCGCATACTTTTTCGCATCGTTTCTAAAAACATCCTTTTCTTTAGTCTGAAACAACTACCGGGTGCATCAACTGATGTCACTGCAGCGCCTCTGACCGGGAGGTCCTAGGTTCGAATCCTGACGGCAGTAGGATTTTCGCCTCTAGTTTTTCAGCTAGGTCGAATTCAGTCACTGTCTGGAGGAGAATTCTAGCGGCTGGCTGCTCTGATCGGAAGTTTTCCGTGGTTTCTCCAATCAACACCAGGCTAATGCCGGAGCAGTACCCTAACAAAAGGGCCACGAACCGCGCGCGATCTTTCCTTCCTCTTCCTGGTCCTATCCTCGCCTCATACATACATACACACACACTCGCACACTAATATGCACCTACACTTCCACACACGCTGGAAGACCGGTCGGGAGCTTAGAGCTTGTCCCGGCTGGGGCGGTGACCCGCTGGTGGGAGAGTCCTGGTTGGGGGAAACCCCACTAGCCGACGGTAGGTCGGCGCCGGATCTCGCCATCCAGCGGTGAAAGATCGCCGCCAACTCCCGAGAAAAAAACATGCATTACACTTACGAGACAAATGACCAAAGCCGTTGACACGCCGGGAAACACGAAAAAAACAATCAATCAATCTGAAATAACTACAGACTTTTAGTTTTTATTTTTTTATCTATAGCCCATGAATTCCAAAAATATAAAAAAAATTCCACAACAGGTGTTTTGAGAGGACGTTTGTAATTTTTTTGTGCCTGTACCAGTGTTCTAAGACACAGTAAAACATATCTTATAATTCCGTTCCAACCTATTTTCATTCACTTTCCCACATGTCCCCACTTCTCCATCACCTGTTCTCGATAGGGTTTCTTATAAACAATCAAAAATTATATTTCCTTAGATTATGGTATACTATACAAAGGTTTATAAGGCTTTAAAAATATGATAATTAGTAACTAAATACCAATGCCAAAAAGTACTGGGTGTTACAACAATGTATACAAACGTGCAAAAACTCTCAAACAAATGTGCAGAACATTTGCTGTCATTTTCAAAGTGTAGTTAAAGCCATAATGACTTACAGGCGGGGAAAGGTAAAATATCTTTTATTTTTTAACTACAGTACAGCAATCGAAAAGAAACTGAAAAAATGCACGATTGGTGTTTTGAGAGGAAGGTTTGTTTCAATCCTTCAAGGGTTCTAAGGCACAATAAAAATATTATTGTTATTTTTCTTCAAAAATATTTTTCTTGCGCTTGAATTTGGTACCGAGAAAATATAAAAAAAATATTTTAATGATAGTATATGTTATTTTAATATTTTTTCATATTTTTTCAATCATATAAAATAATGTTAAGTTGACTAAAAAATAAAATTTAAAAAACATCAAAAGTTTCTAGGGGGTGGTGGTGAGAGGGGAGCTGAGAATCCTTTCAAAAATCTTGATAGTATATTAGAGACATAGTTTAACTACTCATAAGTCATGTGTTTGTAGGAAACTTTTTACCACCTTATCCGGGGGTATCTTTCAAGTTCAAAGTAAAATCTTTTCTGTTGTATAACTGTTTCTATACATCTAGAGACTACACTGATCACCAAAAAGAATAATATTTATCGTGAAATTATTCCTCACCAAGACATCGTTTCACCCTACACCGTCAAAAAACAACTGATTTTTTTACTGAAACAACGGTCAACTCTATCACATTCACACAACAGTCCGCTCCTCACCTCATGTATTTTTTTCTTTTCTCTAGCGCGAAAGAAAAAACACGTGGTCATTGTTTTGAGTCTGCAAAGCGGCAGTGACTAAATAATAGTAAGTGTGAGCCTTCGCAAAAGAACTACGTTTACACGGAATTTCCAATGTCTGTATCGTTGCACCAAATGGTGCTGGCTTTCTTTGATTTTTACTGTGCTATTTCCGAAACGTTTTGTAGTGACTCTTGTACACGAAATTTAATTATAACACATTTTTTCCGCATAATTTTGGATTGCCTAGAGAAATTTCAATCTAACATATTTGACTTAGAATGTAGACAAAAGTAGTAAATAATAATAATATATACGACATCATTAGCTTCTCTAGTAATTGAGGTGGGAAGGGGATGAGACCAGGCCCAATAACCTGAGCAAGCAACCCGCTAAGCACCTGAGGCGTGCGGGGCTTGAGCGATGCGGGCGCAGGGGCTGGAGGGATGAATGGGGGAGGGGAGGGGTGGGCGCGAGGGCGAGCAGAGTGGGCGGAGCGAATGGCCGAAGCGAGCCAGCGGCTGTTGGGTGTGTCTAACAGATGGTTGTCATAAAATAACACCCTTTAAAAAATATTTCTGTGAAGTTAAAAAAGACGTAAATCAAAACAAATACATATAAATAGAAAACGAACCACTGTGCGTAATTCACTTCCTTTCCTTTTCTACAAATTAGTCTAGTACAAGTACATTTAACCCATATATAAAATCGAATTATACACGTGTTATTAAATAATTGTAAATTCAACAGCTTCTTGGTGTATCCACAATGACATGAAAGAAATGTTTTATTTTTTCAAATATTTATGTAGTTAATACGAACCTTATTATTTATACGAATTATTATTTATACGAGCCTTACATTTTCCAAGATCATGAAATTTCTTCCATTTATATTTACGGAGAGGTTACCTAAAAGCATTACCTAATAAATTTCAGTGCTTTTTTTCATATACCTGACTAGACATTATACATCATGCTTTCCAGCAGCTTATGCGTAACAGATCATCAAGTGGGTTAAATAAAAATAAAGAAGCTTTTAACGGTCACCAATAGTTTATCTGCAAAACTTGATTGTTTATTATCTACATCACCGACCTTTGGTTTATTGGAGAACAGGACTGTCGTACTGTCCGAGATAATTGGGCACATGCATAATCCCTCCACATAACCACACAAGTCAAACGGCGGAATGGCCGATGTACGTGCGCAGATTAAAGGACGGTGTGATCAGTACGACACATTTCTTTTTTTCATTTTTCAAAAATACAGCATTCGCCTAAAACAGGATCAGCGCCATTCTTTAAGCGTCTTTTGCACTCTGTGAGAAAAGCATTTGAACAATTTCGAGTCTTTTGAGAAAATAATTGTTTAAAATTTGCTTATATATCACGCAAAATTACGCAAAAACTACTCGTATTATCGAAAAATTGATTTAAATACCTATCGTTGAACAGACTTTTTGAGGAAAACTTCAATATTGTAGTTATAAAAAGACGCCGAAAAAATTTGAACTTTTGCAGTTTGCGAAAATTAATAGATTTCAACGAAAATGAGATCTGCGCCACTTTTAAGAGTCCTCTACACTATCCAAGGACAAAGTTTAGTCAAAGAGTTTGGAGCCATTTTTTAGAAATTTTTGAATGCCTTATATATAGTACCCCCAAAATGTGAAAATATTATTTTCAAACTCTCAGGGCCTCGCGTTCGTTCAAATCAATCGGAGAATATAATTTTTGACGAAAATCATCTGAACGATTTACGCGCTAGCGTTGACGACGGACAGACAGGCAAACCGGGAGCGGTAGCTCAGTGCATCAACTGATGTCACTCCAGCGCCTCTCACTGGGAGGTTCTAGGTTCGCGTCCTGACGGCGGCAGGATTTTCGACACTAGCTTTTCAGCTAGGTCGAATTCAGTCGCTGTCTGGAGGAGAATTTTAGTGGCCAGCTGCGCTGATCAGTAGTTTTCCTTGGGTTCTCCCATCAACACTAGGCGAATGCCGGAGCAGTACCCTAACAAACGGGCCACGGACCTCGCGCCATCTGTCCTTCCTCTCCCCTTACACACACACACACACTCTTACACTAACATGCACTACACTACCACATATCCGGGAGACCGGTCGGGAGCTTAGAGCTTGTCCCTGCTGGGGCGGTGCCTCGCTGGTGGGAGAGTCCTGGTTAGGGGGAAACCCCACTAGCCGACGGTAGGACGGCGCCGCATCTCGCCATCCAGCGGGGGACGATCACCGCCCACTCCCGAGAAAGCATGCATTACACTAACGGGACTAATGACCAAAGCAGTTGGCACGCCCGGACACACGAAAAAATCAATCAATCAATCAATCAATCAGGCAGGCAAACAGACAATCGTACAGCCAGACGTTTTGCCGTCAATATTTTTTTTGTATCAAAGACGCACAAATGTGAGTTCTATCTACCCAACATCTTAGGGGAAGTAATTTGCTACATATAGGAACAAGATTTATCCACTTTTTCGTTACCACTAATGTTTTTTTTTCGAAAAATCGCCGATTTCCTATGCTGCATTACAATACTTTCTCCTTACTACGTCCACAGTAAAGATAAAGCGAGGAAGTAAAAATCAGGCAATTTTTTCTCTGATTGGCAGAGAATGCGAATCTGTAATAACATTGGAAATTTTACATTTAAATTTTCAAAACTGGTTCTCGCCTTCCCAATCTTGTGGGTATAGGCAGATGAATGTAGCACCGATATATTTTGCGTTTCTAAAATATCAACTCTGTATTTCACTCTTTTTTGGTACGAATCATATTCTTCGAGCCATTTTGTTATTTCGAATTACATGGCCGATTCGATCTACATAGCAATGGTCAAATTTGCAACTTCATCAACACGGCCTGCAATGTTTACGAGGATGTCTCTTTTCCGATTCGTTTCTGGTATGCGAAAACTGCTCGACGAATTTCCCAAAAATATTATGCCGTATCGCAGAAGAGAATAGTGAAGTGCAAAATATAGTCAGTTGTATGTTGACTAACTAAATTGGTGAATTCTGAAAGCATATCAAGAATACTTCATTCAGTATTTAGTTTCATCATATATTTATTCTATTTAAAAATTTGTTGGATTGTAAGAGAATGTGTTTTAGACCTGAAACAACGTTTTTACTGTTAATTTATAGTAGTATCTGAATATCCGTGTCAGAAGTGTTAAAATGCATCGTCTCTACTTTCCTGCAAGTTATAATTAATTTATTACTACGGAACCAACCAGAAGTGTCGGAGATGGTACTGCCCATTGGTTTTATTTAAAAAGAATAATAGAGACATCGCTGAAAAATTATTTTCCATTTGTGCGTGAGGAGGACATAACATTTTACGCAGAGGAAAAAGGACAGGCCTAATATAAAAAGTTGCAGAACTCCATAGTAAATTTGAACGAAATCTTATTTATATCATAGTAACGTCCGTTCGTACAAGGAATGTACGAACAAGGTTTTACTCTTTGAAATATACTATTTAAGTGTGACGATAACCGATCAATCATAGGCAGTACCTCAAATTTCATTTAAATCTAATTTGGAAAGTAAACTTTTATGACAAATTAGATTGCTTTCGACAGGACCAAGAAAATATCGGTGTGATTTTCCTTGTTACTCATCGATTAAGTTACACCATTAAGAAACGTAAAATGGCCATTTCTGTACATTTTCCAAAACCATGTTTTTTATTTTTATTAATAGAATGCTTACTGATAAATTATTCTAAAAACGTTTAAAAATATCTCTTGAGTGTTTGCGGAAAATGTAACTTAACTAGAAGACATAGGGTATGCAGGCTGAGGTGTAAATTACAAATTTACTTATTACAACTGTTAATTTATTTATTACAACTGTTTCAGGTCAGTGCTTCGGCGGAACGGAGACATACGAAAAAACAACTGGAGTTAAGTTTACAGTAGGTCCTTCACAAGGAATTCTCACTCAACCCGGCACGGGCATCACTAGAGACTGCACTGCCATATGTCGGCCCACACCTTCTTGTGCTGCCTTTACTGTAGGTAAGTTAATTAACAGTGTAATGAATAAGGTGAGAATTCCCTTGAGGTAATCATAAGTTTCGATACTTAGCATCATTATAAACTTCATATACAGGTCTATTTGCTTCAATATTTCACGACAATCACGACAATAAATGTAAATTGATGAGAGACATGGTAAAATGAATTTGGAGCAGTAAAACAAAAACTCGACTTTAAACGTTTTTGTTTTCGGTAGCATGTAAGTTGCATAAGTAGGAATAGCGCTAGAATGCTTTTTGTATTATATATTTCCCCCAAAAATACTATTAAATACTATTTATACGTTCTGACAAGAGCTAAGAGTTATTAATTTGTTGCATCACTGTTTCACTGTTTAGTGGTTTGTCGATTGTTAATTTAATGACATGTCTCTTGCAGATTATGAAACGTCACGATGTCAGTCTCATAGCATGGATTCTACGGGTCATCGCAACAGTCTCCATGACAAAATCGGTAGTAACTATTTCGAAAAAATTTGCTTAAGAGGAGGTAAGTTATCTTTTACTGCCTTGCATCTTGGTGTATCAGAACCAACAATAGTATGTAAAGATTCAATTATGGGACCATGTTTACCCTGAAAATATGTAAAGTGATAATCATTTCCATCTACAGTTAATTACAGTCGACTCCGGTTATAGTGAACTCGAATATATTGAACCCTCTGTTATAGTGAACTCACTGGTACCGTTTTACTTACATTACAAATAAGCGTAAGAAGATTCGGTTATAGTGAACCTGCCTGAACCTTGACTATAGTGAACGCGGGAAATACGTTTAGGAAATTAATTCCTTCCTGAAAATAATATATCACCTCAGTATCACAAATTCCAACACACAGGCAGCTAGGAAAAATATGGTCGGCCAAAGGTCATAATCGTGGAAGTCTTCCCTGAAGAGAAGGAAGTGGACCCGGAATGCGCATTTTACAGATCACCTTATGCCACTCAGTTTCACAGTGGAAATAACGACCGTGTCCTGTGTGGGCTACAACTGGTGGCGATTGCTTGCTTCAATTTCAATCTTGATGTTTCTCGACATTCCGTGGGATAAAGCGCGTTGTGTTATACGTAGGCGACAGGAAGCACGCGACTGACACAGCCTGGCTATATCCGCCGTGGCGCGCGGAAAAGCAATCAGTTTTATTAGCCACTTGCGCCATTCCACTACCAAAAGCTCTCGTATGTTATTTGGCGAGTAAAAAGGCCTTCGGAGAGAGTGACGGTGTTCCAACAGTGCAAGAGGCATTAAGGTGTGTCGAGAATGCATTACTGCTTGATTCTTAGACACAAAGGACAATGAAGACTCAAATATGGATAGAGTACGAACTCTGGAGAAGGATATAGAGAAATTACTAATGGAAAATACGAAGCAAACGATTGAAAATAATTGATTTATTAAGGACATATAAAGATATTGAAATTTTCAGTTCGTGCTGTTAATATATTTTACTCTGTCCCTACATTAATCAAATCAATCGTTATGGAGAAATTCTATTTCATTTTGACATCATCGGATACAGTGAACCTCGGATATAGTGAACCAAAAGTGTTATTCCCCAGAAGTTCACTACAACCTCTACATCATTGACTAGTGACAAGCGCTTTTAGATGACCTTAGATCTGATAGAATTTCTTCGCCCAGTCAGAATGTTTCACTCAATAATACATCACCAGATACATGGTGCAGTTGATTTGACTGCAAATGAGTACAAAGGTGTGGTCCATGGTTGATAGTATCGTATCTTACTGAAAACTAATAGTGGAGATGATTCTTCCAAGAGATGTGTTCATGCAGTGAGGTTTTGTTTCCATTGATACTGTTTCCCCTACATACTGTAAAGTGGAAACCGATACACTGAAAGACTTAGTGGCATTTCAACGCTCTAAGAAGTTATGTTGATCTATAGTGTTTGAAAATTTGCACATTTGGCCCAATTGGGAGCATTCTGAGGAGATTTGCGAGACGAATGATACCATTACCAAACTTTCCCAAACTATACGAGAGTTTTAGGGGAGAAGTGAAGAGGTTTATTTGTTCCCAATGTTTTGCATGCATACCAAAGATTTGTGAAAAGTATTCATATGAATGAATCAACGTTACCTTAGGAATATTTCATACGTTTATGCTATCGATAGGGAGGGAGTGGGCTCTAGAACAATTTCCATTATCGGATCGTTTGATTTTTTTCTTTTAACAAACTACAATGTCTCCAAAAGCAATACATCACTGGACCCGTTGATCTGATGTCACAAGGCGTTGCAATACATCGTTGGAGTACATTCGAAGTAAAAATACTAAGCGCCCATCCCATCACATTTGGCACGGCAGTAATTGCTATGTCAGAACTAAATCGCAAATGCATCTTAACCAGGCTCGGGTTAATTGAATTATAAGCATGACCGGGAGAGGGGGCATAATTCATAACAAAGGGGGAACTACATAACTGTGGGTTCCCTAATAATATGGGAATTTATTAAATAATATGGGAATAAAAAATGACAATAAATATTAAAATAAACTATAAACCTTCCAACTAAACATTAATATGAATTTATATTTATTTATTTATTAACTAATATTATATATTTTTAAAATTAATTTTGGGACCCTCTCCGGTGGTAACCCAAGAAACGTGCTTAGCTTATCCATCCCTGATGGCACTAAATCTCTTCTTAAGAAGAAACTGGATAAAATAATTACTTAATAAATATTCTCGTTTTCTCCCTTGTACCGAATTTGCAATGTAGTTTCTTTATAACGTCGCTCATGTCTCGCATTTATCGACATTAAACTTCTAAGTTGGGTAATGACTCTGCTGGTGCCCTGCTAAATCTTTAAAGTCTATTTTATTGCAATTATCTTATTGACCAATAATCATATAATTTGACAAGAACAATTAGTGGTTTACTTAAAGTAAATAAAGTATGTTCTACAAATTGAATTTACAAGTATTCTCAATTATCGATTAGTGTTAATTTGCAGAAATTATGCGTGTGCTTCTGTGTATTCTGAAAATGCGTGTGCATCTGTGTATTTGTTATGTGTATTGTTATAAATATTATATCTCATTTTCTGGGTTAATGACCCCCCTGTCGATCAGTTTTTTTTTTTTGGTGTTCAGATTCCTTATCCTTAGAGCGAATGCTGAGATGGCTCCCTTGTTTTGCTTCTGGACATCAATGTAACTTCACGAAGACCACGACGAGGAATAATAACCACTAGCTGATTTGCCTTTGCAAATAATTTTTATTACGCGAGAACGAATATTTTCTTCTCAATTCTTGCCCCAGACGCTCGTTTCCATCTATTCATAATTCAACTTGTATTTGATTGTGGGTAGGGTTTCAATAATTTAGAAAAAATGTCAACAGAATGTACTTCTCCCCATAGTATGTCACACACATTTTAAATGTGTTGACGATAAGTAAATATTTGATGTATTCCTCAGACACATTGTACTTTTTTTCAGTATCTAATCTCACAACGATATGCGGGGATCGGCTATGGGCCTTCGAGAGAGTCGTAGGAGCCTTCCTGGAGGGCTTTGATGATCGCACGGAAAGAAACGTACAGACAAAAACAGAATGCGAAAAACTCTGCTTATTTGAAAGCGGCTTCACTTGCAGGTGAGCCAATGCAATTTTTATCTTCATATCAACCTTGTCGAGAAAATCTGTTGGATGAAGTTCAATTGATGAAATTAGTATAATATTTCTTGAACATTCAATATTTATACAATGTTCCACTTTATTTACTGTAGTGAGAACTAGGAAGTAAGCACACATGAAACAAATAACTGATGAACTATCCTCATCGCAGATTTACATATTTCGACAGTGAAAATACTTGTTCTCCAGTACCTCCCAAAAATATTTCTCCATCAACAATTTTTCACCAAACATTAGCAGAGATGTACAGGTACATGAGTAGTATGAGTACAAGTAGTATGAGAGAAAGTAAAAATGAATATTGTTTGAGTGTTTAAAAGGCAACATGATACAAAAGACTATTTCAAATGCCGTATCTCTCAATAGCTTCAGAAAGCTCGGGCAGGGTATTCGACTCATCTTGCGATGACTACACAAAAATATAATGCCACGTCACTGACGATATCCTGTATGTTTATGGCTTGCCATGTAAATATGTGCGGGCCCGAGTGTGTGTTTGTGTGTGTGTTTGTGTGTGTGTGTGTGTGCGTGCGCGCGCGCGTGCGCGAGCGCACATCAATAATGCGATTTTAAGTAAGTATATTAGTAGATTTTAATGTAACTAATGTAAAACGTACACAATTATGTATTAAACAATGTATTTCACATTCCACTAAAAATATATACATCAAACATATTTATTGCTTGTGGCATTTTAAAGCAAATCTATTTATATGGAGACTCCAAAAGGCAGGCGCTTTAGGAGATGTGTAATCGCGTGTGTTGGTTAATTCACTTGCCTCAGGTCGGCGGAATTCGATGAGTCGCGGAGCGTTTGTCGACTGAGTCGCGAAGACAGGCGCAGCCAGCCCAACGCCTTCCGTCGCGTGCCCGGAAGCCTCGTGGACTACTTGGAGAATCAATGCGTGAGATGTAAGTGTTGCGATCGCTTCTTTAATATTCTACTCCTACCAGAAGTTGCTCATTTTTTTGGAATAACTTATGACGAAAATAAGTTCATTAATTTAAGTATCATGATCATACATGTTTAACTGGGTGTACATCATATCTTCAGAAATAGCTGTGAGATGGAAGTGTAGAATATGAGATTAGAGACTTTTTTTTTATTTTTAGTTACTGCGTATATTAATGCAGTCACGAGATCAATGATCAAAAATTCGGGGTTAAATATTTTAATGAATAATTTTCGTGATAAATTGTGCCAAATCCACACGGAGGCAGGTACTTATACAAAACGGGTTAACTTTTTCTTCCAGCTCTTCCTGATTGTCGATACAATGTGCGTCAGAGCAGTTCCGTTATTTCCATGGACGAACTCCAATTCGCTGAAAGCCAAGGCGAATGCGAATCACTATGTGATCAGGTGAGATTTGCGGTTTGAACGTCTAAATGCAAGACGTATTTGATGCATTTACCAATACTCAAACAGAAAACATTCTTGAAATTCAATTTTAATATTGCAGGCTCGAGGTTTCACATGCCGTGCCTTCACGTACGCAGTTGAAGAGAAGCGCTGCTACTTGAGCGGAGACGACTCGATATCGTTGAGCAATGCGCCTCTCGTCATCAAGCGAGACGCAGTGTATGCGGAAAAACAATGTAGTATCAGTAAGTAGGACTATTACAAAATTGGATTTAACATAAAACACAATATCGCAATAAATTCAAGATGTATTATAAAATGTCTCTGGTTAGAGACGTTCCTGGCTTAACTCTGTGAAAAATAAATTCACAATGAACACGAGTTTTGAAATACTGATGACGGGCTACGAGCATTGAAGAAATAAGTGTGGACTCACGGTACATGTTTTTATTAAGGAAATTATTGGTCAGGCAATTTCGTTCAAATACAAAATCAAGTTGACTCGGTATTTTTGCATTGGTTGTCATACATTGCCCTGATATCGACCCGAGACGAAATATGGAAAATTACTCGCACCGTCTTCTTACTAAAGTCGATGACAAAAAGATAAATACTAGGGAAGGAAAATATGAGTATATATGACTTCACTGTCGACCTTACATTAATGGTACTCAGTCTTAAATTGGAAATAATTGAAATACATTTTGGAAGTAGGCCTTTGTCCAGGTAGGATAATATTAGTGAAATTGTACTTAATTTTTCGCAATTTCCGGTTGAAGTAGCCATAAGCTCAGAAAGTTCGCAGTAAAGGTGAAAAATGTATGATGGTGAGAATGTCAAAGCTACCGAAGATAATATTAATTATGAATATTGCAGGCCAGTGTGAGGATGGATTGTTCACTTTCGAGAAGGTGACGGGTCACTTTCTCAGGAGCGCTCAGCAGGTGGGACTGGCCATGGCAGCGTCGCCAGGCATCACCTTGGAATGCGGCGGATCGTGCATTGCGGCAGGCTCAGATTGTCCTGGTTTCACAATTGATTACAACGCCATGAAATGCTTCAAATTGGACCGCAATACCCAAGGACGTGGCAGTGAACTGTCTCGTAGAGAAGGGCAAAGCTATTATGAAAAAATCTGTCTACGAGGTGAGCTATTTCTGCATCTTGCGTATTGCAAACGGTTGGTGTTAGCGTTGGTGGAATTGTGTGAATTTTGTTTGAATTTGTTTGTAAATAAAACGAACTTTATTGAGATGCTATCAAATACAAACATTGAAAATTGGAACAAAATGCACTCTATTCTGTTTCAAAACTGATTATATCAATAAATAATTCATTCTCAGAAAATATCTTGGAGAATGATTTTTATTGCAAAGTTATTCCAGGATGTATTTGTGATGAAACAATTTTTGTTCTTTGCAGGAAACGTGCGCGCATGTGAAGGCCGCGCGTGGGCTTTCGAACGAAGACCAGGAAAGGAGCTCCGCGGCCACGATGACCTCAAATTGAATCTGGTGCAAAGCAGAAGAGACTGTATGGAGGCCTGCCTGTCAGAACGCCGCTTCGACTGCCGCTCAGCGGAATACGACACTACGACGGCCGAATGCCGCCTTAGCAGCGAGGACCGGCGCTCGCGCCCCGCAGACTACGTCGATGCCCCGCCCACGGTCGAGTACTTGGAGAACCAGTGCCTACCACGTAAGATGATCCTTGAACACAACAGTGCGCGGTGGCTCAGGACATCATCTGATGTCACTGCAGTCCTTCTGACCGAGAGGTCCTAGGTTCGAGTCCCGACTATGGCAGGATTTTCGGCACTAGCTAGATAGCGAGGTTGAGTTCCGTCGCTGTCTGGAGGAGAATCTTAGCGACCGGCTGCTTTGATCGATAGTTTTCCGTGGTCACTCGGATCAATATCAGGTGAATGCCGAAGCAATACCCAAATGAATGGGCCACGGACCGCGCACGACTTTCCTTTCCTCTTCCTTGTCGTATCGTCCTCCCTCACACACCCTTACATGCACTACACTTTTACACATGTCGGGAGTTTAGAGCGTGTACCGGCTAAGGCGGTGCCCCGGCGGTGGGAAATACCTGGATGGCAAAACCCCGCAAGCCGACGTCGGATCCCACCAGCCAGCGGGATAAGAAAACCGCTTCCGTGATAAAAAAAAAAACATGCACTATACTTTCCGTAGCTGTTGCCGCTCACGGAAACACAAAATAATCAATCATTAAATGTAACATTAACCATGTGCGATCTCGGATTTTTATGCGATTTTGCCAAAATGTAAGGTACCATCGGAAACTCAGAGTCAAAATGTAAATTGTTATTGACAGAAGAAGTGATAAGGACCGAAACAGTCAATTCGGTGGAGTCACCATGACGACTATTAAGGTGACCACGCACACAGCATTCGACAAGTAGCGAGCAACTGCTCATCCAATCCCGAGTAATCGAGATTCTTGGCGAATAATCGCTTCCTTGTTGCATTCAAAAGACCGATTCGCTGCGGATAGGGCAAGCATCAAATGTTTGGCGTCAGGTAAATACTCGTAGCAAGCTACCAGTCTACACTACTCGGGATTCGGTGAGCGGTCGTTCACTACTAGCTAAATGCCGGAATGAGTGGAGCCACCTTTAGGCGAGGTACAGAGACCACTAGCCGATGCAAATTCTGAAGCAGACCGTTACCCAGTTCAACTCTGACTGTTGGCAGCAGCATCTCAGTGGAAGCACTCGGCCTGGCGAGGACGATTATTAATATTCGCTGATAAACAAGTCTCTGCATCTGTTGTTTTCCCGCCGTTGTCCGCCCAACGGACGACAGTTTTCTTTGTGAATGTATTTCTTGTCTCCTCATCGCTTCTTCTAAAAGTCAAAAGAACTTCTTTTGAACGTTTTCATGTTATCGATGATACCCTTTCTGCTGGTGTAGTCGTACAAATCAAAAGTGTCCGAGGTAGGGAGTGTTGCTAATCGGCAACAAGAAAATCTCGTTTCACCCGTTGTGCGGGGAATTTCATAGTATAACAAATTGGATACTTATCAGAATTTTTGACAGTCATAAGTCAGTGGCAAGTCCGATCATCGATAGAGATGGCGATGACGAAGCAAAATAACAAAAACATTGCGTTCTAAATACTTTAGATAAGAATTCGATAACACAGGCACCCAAGAAAGAAGTTGTCACACCCAAGCACTTGGCACGTGTTTCTCTATATATTTCGAGGTGCTGAACCCGAATCTGAAGCCAGAATTGCACCATCACCCTCCAATTGTTTAAATCGCAAAAACCATCGTGAAATTGTAGTTTTGTTTTCGGGGGTTGTTGTCAGACCCAAAGAATTGACACAGGTTTATGTATGTCGACGCGCTAAATCCGAATCTGAAGTCAGAATTGCGCCACCATCCTCCTTTTTATTAATCGCGAAAAAACACCGTGAAATTGTAGATTGTAAATTTGAGGGTGTTTTTTGCGATAAAAATGGAGTGTGGTGGCGCAATTCTGGCTTCAATTTCAGATCCAGACCGACGACATACATAGAGAAACATGTGTCAAGTCTTGGGCTCTGACATATTTTTTTGTGTGCCTGTGTAATTAATCAATAAACAATCATATTTCAACAATTTTAGTTACAGCCGAGAAGTAGTCATAAAACAACGAGATGTTATAGGAATCGCTAATATCAACGCATCTAATTGAGAGCTCGCCGCACGCTCTCAGTGGCTCAACCGGTCGCAACGGTTCATATCCTATTGCACAACAGCAACCACACCTATTAATTTCTGCGTTCGGAGAATCTAGGCTGTTTCCGGCCAAGCCTGGTGAAATGCGCTATTCGAACTCTCAGTAAGAATTAGGGTGGCGCAAACGGTGAAACGGTGCGGTTTATTAAGGTTGTATTAATTGTCATGCTTAATGGACATACGTCATACGCAGTTTCAACTGCTTTTTGACGTTAAATAAATAAATAAATAAACATTAACAAGTGACGGTATTTCTGTTCATACAAAAACATTTTGTTCACGTAAATTTGAAGAGAAGCTTTCGACGGGGTAGAAAGTCCTACCCACCCCTTTGTTATTAAATTCGATACTTAATGTAACATAAAGAAACACAGTTTATACCAGGTACTTAACGGTCTACTTTTGTGGAAAGTGACTCTGTGGAAGTAAGCGTCCAAACTCTTTTTAAATGAAAATCAAGGTCAACAAAAGAGGTTTGAGTTTGTAAAAATGTTTGAGTTTCTGCTGGACTTGTAATTTAAGTGCCCTTACAAAATCGGCTAAAACTCGTGAAAAATCAAAAAAATTCTTACGATTTTGATCGCAAAACATTGAATATTAATTTTACTCCTCAAACTTAAACTCCATCTTACGTCAGTAGTCATAGGAACAACGAACCAAAGAATTGTGTAGAAGTTTCAATTTCAATAAAGGCTTTAAATGTTCAGAAGATTTTTTGAAACGAATGTAGAAAAATAATATCAGAACTAGTGGAGCGTAGTATGTAGGAACAACTGCACATACTTGCTTGCATTACTTCTGACTGCTCCGCAGTATTAAACTACTATTAATTAATGAACCTGCAAAAATGTTTTCAATCAGCAAAACTTTTTTCCTCACTGAGACTCGAACTCATTTGTGTTTAC
Source organism: Teleogryllus oceanicus (assembly GCA_964035755.1). Lineage (NCBI taxonomy): Eukaryota > Metazoa > Arthropoda > Insecta > Orthoptera > Gryllidae > Teleogryllus > Teleogryllus oceanicus. The sequence continues at coordinate 100,399,444 of CAXIVR010000001.1, forward strand.
ACGCCGTGTACCGTATTTCTGCACCAAACAGCCGCTCTGACATTTCAACTCTAGCCGGTGCTTAAAAACCAAATTGTCTTCACTTAATATTTCTAACTCACATTTTTCGAAAATTCAGAGAGATTAACGAAAAATTGGACCTCAACCATTCTTTTAAATGTCCCTTATTTTATCCGTGGAAATAATTTGGAACGGTTTTGGAGAAAATATTCATTTTATAATTTGCATTAATTTCATACACAAACTACGCAAAACTACTTATTTTTACTTTCTCGATGCTGCTTGCGTAGTATAGAGAAAGTATTGCAATCCTGCGGGGAAAAAAAACTAGTGAATTTTCGACTGAAAAGCTCTTATTGCCGGGCCCTGGTAACGAAAAGTGGATAAATCTTGTTCTAATACATAGTAAATTACTTCCTTTAACATGTGTAGTTAGAATCCATGTTTTGTGGGTCCTTGACTCTAAAAAAATCGATTGACGGCAGCTCTTCTTAAGAAGTAAGGGCGAGGAAGTAATACTGCATTTGATACAGTAAATATGAAAACAAGCATTTTTTTGAAACCAGAGTTCTGGATATTGTACTTTCTTGCATACTACGTTTCTTATGTTTTAAAGAGAAAGTATTGTAGTGTAGCAGCGAAAATTTGCGATTTTTCGTCCGAATAACTCGTACTGTGGACCCCTGATATCCAAAATATGGATAAATATTGTTCCTATAACAAGTTGTGTAGTCAGACTCCACGTTTTGTTGGTCCTTGATACCTAAAAATTTGTTTGCGGCAAAAGCATCTGTCTGTTTGTCCGTCCGTATTCAACGCGCCTAATCCATTCAGACGATTTTCTCCCAAACTGATATTCCCCCATCGATCTCGCATCTATTTATGAATTGATAAAAAGGAAATTAATTTTCGAAAATTGTCAAATTTCAAAATTTTTTCGGTGGTTTTTCACAATTGCTATATTAAAGATAGAGATTTTTCCTTAATGAATGATGTTCTTAAAGACAGATCTTTAAATAACGCCATGTACAATAAATGAGTAGTCAAATCGTGTCAAAATATGAGTGATTTTCGCAAGTTTGGGCGAAATATGATATTTTTAACAAATATTTTCTCAAAAACTACTCCTAATTTTTCCTCGGATAGATAGCAAAGGTCACTTTAAAAAATGGCACAGGGTCTGTTTTTTTGAAAATTGTAAAAAATTAACATTGCGAAAGTACAAAATTGATGACAGAATTTTGTTTCCTTAATGAAATCAGTTTCAAAAATTAGGTCATTAAATAAAATTATTCACAATTTTCTTGAAAATATGCATAGTTTTCGTATAATCTTTGCTTGAAGAAAAGGCAATTAAAGAAAATATTTTCCCAAAACTTGATGCAAATTTTTTCTTTCCTTCTTTCTTTTCAAATAGAGAAAAGTTCACTTATAAAAGTGGCACTGGTTCCATTTTCCTTGAACTATCTGAATTTCCAAAAATTGCAGAAGTTACAAATAATGCAAGAAAGTATGTTCTATTGTAACACCCCTAGTTAAATAATAAAATGAAAACAAAAATTGTCCAAGTGATCTTAAGTTCCATGTTTCACACAGTGGAATATAATTGACTGATTAATCATAATTACTTGTAAATTAAGCAATTGTTTGCCAAAAATTTTAGCATGATAAATGGTATTGGAAGTGATAATTGGCAGTTCCATGATACATATACCGGCAACTATCTACTACAAAATGAATGGTTTAGGAATGTATGCACGTCCTTTTTCAACAATAATTAGAGCCTGTATTCTCTTGGACATGAAAGTGATTAGCCCTGCTGTTTAATCTCAGTCCAGTGATATTTCATGCTATTTCATTTTCAAAAATTGCAAAGAATTAACATTGGTTTACTCCACCATTCAAAAATGGTAGAGTAAAATTTTTGAATGAAAAGATATCATTTTTTAGCAAAATAGTGCAGAACATTTTTATCTTTAAGTTTTAATGAACTGAAAAAATGCATTAAAATGCATAGTTTGCTTGCATTAATATGAAGGTATGTACTTCACCAAATAATATTCAGATTTAACCAAATAAAATATGAAATGTAATTGTGTGTTATTTCTTTTGAAGTTACTTTCTTTCTTTCTTCTTTTTAATGAAATATTAAAATACAAATACCACACAATGCTATTGTAGGATATGCAGGTATACAAGAGTTCATTACTAAGTACTGTTAGTAATTATATTATTGAATAACAATCATTACACATTTATTAGAACAATTATTCAAATATAATTAATAATTCTTTGTTTTAATGAGAACAGCGGAAGTAAGATGCAACTTTAAGCCCATTCCAAATTCTTACCCAAGATATTTGGATATTGTCATCTCACTTATCAGTGACGAATCAGAATGTGGACGTCGCTGCAATGAATACCAAGATTTTCACTGCCGCTCATTCAGTTATTACCCAAGTGGCAGTCAGTGTTTTATCAGCGGTGATGATAGAGGTAATACTACAAATAAATATTTTAAAATAAGGATGACAGAGAAAGTTAATTTTATCTATCAATTTCATCTATTCACATTTAATGATTTCCAATTGGTAGTTTATATATTCTACATGATTCCAGAAGGTTAATGCATAAAAAAATGTTGAATGTTGCACTTCTTTTGCAAATGTATCACATGAATTTGACAAATATATTTCTATTCTTATAGCATCAGCAGGAGAAGAAGCATTGATGAGTCGACCAGGGACAAATTATTTTGAACGTAGCTGCCATAGTGGTGGACCTCCTGGATTGCCAGGACCTGGTCCAGGACCAACAGACCCTCAAGGTACTCTCTTCAGCCGTACGGACACAATGCCCAGTAAGCTTACAGTCATGATTTAGGCATGCCGACTCTCGTAGCAAGAAATTTCTTGGGGGACTGGTACTCATTTATCAACTGTAGTTATAACATCGCCTTCTTAAACTGGTAGAGTATGACATTTTCTTCATTATGGTTTTTCCATTTGGTGAGAGTCAGTTAATTTTGTTTAAAGTATATTAAGTACTAGCTTGTTGGCTCCTCTGGACTACTTTCTTAAACATTGTATCTGGTATCTGTTTACCTCCAAAGTTAGAAATATGATCAAAAAAATATTGCCATAACTTAAGGTATTACTCAATCATCATATACCTTGAGTACATTAGAAATTTCCAATAAATTTACGTTGTGTAGCAATAAGGGAATTAATGTGGAATTTTCCAACACACATGCAGACTTCATGCCAATGGCATTGATATTACGAGAATTCCATTCATGAAATTACCTTGAAAAGAGATTCAGAGTACATCAAATATTAAGTATATTGATTAATTTCATGCATTCAAAGCATACTGCTTCCTATATTTGATATACCAGAGCTTATTATTAACCAGTAAAGAGGAAGTGGTAAGAAAAAGCAGGAAGTCTTTTTTTATTTATTAAATACATTGCCTTGATTGGTTCTTTCAAAATAAATTGTTAAAAACTATTGGTGTTAATTTCACAAGTGAAATTTTCATCACAAATCCAAGCCTTTATTTTAACATTTTCACATAAAAGAACCAATACATTTTATCTTCAAATATAAAAGAAGACATTTCATATAAATTTATAGCAAATTATTTAAATGACCTCCCTTGTAATAAGACAAGTTTCTGTAACTTGTCACTACTGTCTACTAGAATTTATAAGTTGTTTGTTTATTTTTGTTTAACTTATTACAACATACAATTGCTGTTGCCGGAAAAATGAATTTTCTTTTTAATTAGATACTTGAATAAGAATCAAATACAGGAAATATGAAAATAAACTACTTCTATATTTTTATTATGTTTCAAGTTTCACATAATGAAATAATAGATTACATATTTCTCATTTGAAAACTAAGATTAAAATATTTAGTACATGCCAAATTCTCATGAATGAGGTTAGTAGAAAGTTTGAATATTTACTGTAGGGCTAGTTATGAAATATTTGAATACGAAACAGGACTTGATTTAAGAGTGTGCCAAATGGGCTGCAAACTCATGGGTCCCAATCAATCAGAGACTTCCCCCAAATGAAAAACAAAATATTTTTTCAAAACTAGCATGTTTATATATTACACAAAAAATATAGTCAGGTAAAATAAGAAATTTAGTAAAATTTATAGTAATATATTTTGCAAAATGAATTTTCTTACTATGAGTCAGGGTATTTTCTCTGACCCAAAAATAAAATTGCTTATAATTCTGTATGGCAATGTGGAATTGATTTGAAGACGTAGCAGCTCAAGAGTCATTGCCAAGGCACTCCAGCTACCATGTAGCTGACAGATCCCCAGATACTTGACTCACCTGCCCATTGGCCGGAAGTATTTTGTAATCACTCAGAATAAATATTACTCGTTTAACCTTTGTAATCCAAGTCAAACTTGAATAATGCAGAATAATAAAATTTTTTATTTTACAAATTATTAGGAATTGAAAAGCTTGATACATCATAATAAAACCAACAGAAGAGGACATTATCTTTATTTCATTATGCTTAGGAAATTGTTCACCCCAATTTTCAGAGCCATAGGCTTAAAGGGGTTAATTGCAATAACATCACTTATGAATTTTAAAAGTTGATGTTTTTCATTAATGTAAAGGTTTTTAATATTATTTATCAAATTATGAAAGTTGCAAAATGTAGTTTATAGTTCATGGTAAAATATTATAATAAAATTCTTTATTCTGATTATTACATCTCAAGATATTTAGGGTCTTGGAAGACACAAGTCATCAGCTGCATTCTGGATCAACCAATGTTTTCTAGATCAATGAGGATTGGCATCTAAACTTTCTTCTGAAGGTTTTCTGCAAAAATTATTGAATTTTATCATACATTTTTTCACAAAATTACCAACAATTTCTACATTTATTCTCTTAATATGGTTTCAAACATTTTAGATGAAACTATGTTAATTTCCACTGAGAAAGAAGTCAGAAATAACAAGAATTTCAAATTCATAATTGGGATTAGAATAGCTCAAGGAAAAGTGTGGATCAATTTAGCCAATGTATCAGAACTAGTGTAATTTTGTAAGAATGTACAACGAATACCCACAAGTGGAAAGGTGCCATATTAAAAATCATTCTTTAATTATATAAATTACTTGTAAGATGCAAACATGCTTTGCTACACATGTCAAGTTTCATGATGAGACCTTTGGCCTATGCGATTAACGTAAAAAATATTTTATTAAGTATTAAAATAATATAAATATTAGTGTAAGCAATATTTATTCATGAATACAAAGAAATATAATGAAAATACTAATTTTGTTATACTTTATGCTGTAGCACATTTTGTAACTTAAACAAATGTATGAAAAAAGGATTTTTACTTTGTTTTAGAATTCGTCTTAAAATTTCAATTTAAAGCAACTAAAATTCTTTTATATTTATGTATGAAATTCAAAAATTATATTAATGAATTAACTAGATCATTGAGCACAGAAACAATAAAAAAAAAAGTAATATTCTTCATTTTACTTTTTCTTACTTTTGTAATCATTTAATTTATGCAATAGTTAATTTTGGTAAAGTAAATAAAAAACTAAGAGATAAAACTAGGTATTAGAACAAGTTAACCATAAAGTAACTAAATGCTGGTGTTAATGTAATAACATAAAATATAAAATTGATAATGTTTTCAATTGAAAAAAAAAAAAAATCCAAGATTTTCACTAAAACACATGTGAATAGTGATATCTAATTTTGTTGTGATGGCTATTCCAGCTTTATTATTTTGTGATAAAGACACCCCCTAAATGTGTTCCGTGGGGACTCCAATAAATGAAATGTGGTCTGATACACAATCTTCTTCACATAACTACACATGATAGAATAGCTATCTATTTAAAATTCCAATCTCTTTGACCAAGAAAGTCTATTAAAATTATAGTTGTTTATAATGACTTTCTCAATAGAAGAAAATGAAGATGCTGATGCAGATAATGTTGTTGGCAGTGATGATGATGATGATGATGATGATAATGCTGATTTGATGGCCGAGATCATTAAGGCAGTAGTGTGGAAGTGGTCTCGGACCAGAGGATCACAGGTTCGAGTCCCGCCACAGGCCTGGTTGTGTTGTGTGTCTCTGTATGTTTGTGTATGTCTATTTCATCACTCATCATCATCTTAACTTCACCCCATCCCCCAGGACTAACAACTCTGGGGTGTAAAAATGGAATCTGCATTAACTTGCAATATTCCCCTCCTATAGAAAGTAATGTGCACCTGTCCCGATATTTCAGTCTGAGCCCTGGTAGGATGCGCATATTGCGTGGCCCAATGATGGCTGTTTCCCAGAAAGAAAATAACAACAATATTAATAATAAGAAATAAATTATTACTTAATGACTTTTTCACTTTGCCAAGCCTTAATATTCCATGGCTGTTAATAATATTTCTAGGAAGTTTTATAACTTTTTCTTTAATAAGAACATGGTTTTGCCTTTATTGCACAGATTAATTCAAGTATAGCATGTCTGAAAATTACTTATGTTTCTGTAGCTATGGACAGTAATAGCACTCTCCTTTTTAAGTACAAGATAAAATGCAATGTATATTCTTGTAATAAGATGTATTTGTAGTAACGCACAAAATTGTTATTGCATTTTCTATCCCAACTACTTGGGCAAAGTAGGTAGCAGTAGATTATTAAAAAAATTTCCTTTCTCATTTTCAGTATATTAAACACACCTGCATAGATTCTGCATATCTCTTATAAACTTTTTTTATAATCTGTAATGTTGCATGCTTCTCTAGTTTTAATTATTACATTACTGAAAAGTGTATTGGAATTAATAACTTTATTCATGTCTTCATTTTAAAATCATATAATAAAGCATTAATGAATTCTTACAGAGTTGCAAAATGTGTAGATTTATGTTACAGAGCAAGAGACATTCGTGAGTAAATATTTTTACGATGCACTTGGTATTTTATTTACTTTTGACAGCTAATACATGATTGAAAAATGTAATTTTCCCTGAATTACAAAACTTCTCAAAGGAAAAGTTTTGTTTCTTTGTTGGCAGACAAATTTTTTATAATTGTTCTCATTTTCTTGTATTATACAGGCAATCGCTGTGGTGTGGGCCGACCTGAGTTTGAGCGAACAGTTGGATATGAACTTCAAGGTCAAAGAGGATATCCACTCTTGAGAGAACATGTGCCAGGAATTACTGTTGTCTGTGCTCAACGTTGTCGAGCTGATCCACGTTGCCATGGCTTCAATCTGGACTACAATCGTAATGAATGTACGGCTATTGAGAATTTTAGTGATGCCACCCGAATTGACATGCGTCCAGTTCCTGGTATTGCATTTTTTGAAGGAGTTTGCTTGAGAGGTGAATGTATAATTAAATTTTAATTTATATAATTATAAACTTTGATATAAAAACTGCAAATCATACAAATGCGACTTATTATTATTATTTGAATAAAAATTTCAAATTGTTGTGATATAGTATAACCTCATTAATCTAAATTACTGGCAGTTCTGATAAGATGAAATTAAATACAGATAATGTGAGTGCTGATTGTCAAGCACTTCTCACCATGAACATGTTTCACAGGCAAGCCGATATCCAAGTTCAGACAAACAAGATTGCATTTTACCAGATTTCATTTTTAATTTGTACGAAAGTTGGAACTGGAAAGAGAATAATTATAACTATGAATTAAAAGCCATTGTAAGATTTCTTTGTAAAATTTGGTTTCTATAAAAAACATTCAAATTCTTATTGATTAACTGGCAATTTTTTGTCCTTTTTGTTTTTCTTGTAAAGTTTTTCAGATTTTAAAGTAAGTAAGGTTTGAATTAATGAGGGTTCTATTGCAGGCTATATATATAGTTTATTTGCTAATGTATTTAAAATTTTGTTTGAACAAGTTACATGAATCTGTATTTTAAACTGTGTGTGAACTTGTATTTAGGAAAATGTTACAGAGCCAAAATATCTTTAAAAATTGTATGAACATTAATATAAACAAAACCTCAAGACTGCATTTTTTAAAGTAGCAAATAATTTGAATTAATGCTCTGCATTAGTACACTTTTCAATTTATGATATATTTTTTATAATTTTCAATAATATACTATAGGTGCCACTTGTGGATATGCATGGACATTTGAGAGACATGTGAATCGTGAACTCAGAGGGTTCACAGAAGTAGCCTTCCCAGCAGCAAGCAAAGCTGAATGTCAAGATCGTTGTTTAGAAGAAAGAAACTTTCCTTGCAGGTAAAATTATCTGATTTGTAGTTTAAGATAATTTAAAAAAATTTAAATTGAAATTAATTATTTATAGTAATCAATAATGAGCATTCATTCTTGCAGATCAGCAACTTTCAACAATCGTTTGAAAGAGTGCCGACTCAGTACTGAAAACCGTTATACTCAACCACATGCATTTCAACAATCACCAGATTCAGACTATTTGGAAAACATGTGTGCTCCTTGTGAGTTGTTTTATGCACTACTTTTTATTTGTGAGATTTTGTTGTATAAATTATTTATTTGGAATTATATGAAAATACAAATACTTTTTTGTCATTAGCTGTTAGCCGATGTACTTACCGGTATCGTCAAGATAACAGACAACTAATTTATACAGACAAGTCCCTTTCATCATTTAGTGATTTTAGTTGCCAACAAGCATGTGATGTGGAAGTTGATTTCAAATGCCTTTCATACACTTTCCTGAGTCAGGTAAAACATTAGATTTTATGGATAAATTTAGTATTAATTCACCTCTATATCACTAAACTACTTCATACCTATTTCACCCTATAAAAAGTACTTATATATTTTATGTATTTTAGCTTTAGGATTTAAGTTAAGAATTTTTCATCTGATAATGAATTTCAGACAAATAAAAATATATTTTGAAAAATAGAATGGTATAAAGTAAAAATGTTAGTAATGGAATTTAACACACTCACTACTGAAGTTTAGGAATTAAAATTAAAATTCTTAATAAGCTATCTCATTGAATGACTGCTAGTATTTTAACCTGCAATTATTAATAAGGAACAGTCTCCCATGTAATATGACCCAGACAGCCAAGCAATGGAAACCTTCATCTATTGAAATAAATTGCTATCTAATTATCTTCATCAATATTTTTCAAAATAGTTTTAAGGGTGAAAATGTGTTTGTCTGTGTTTAAATATAATTAAAACATTCTTAAAATATTCACATTTTGTGTAAATTTGAGCGTGTATGACATTTTTCTCAGACTCGTGTGAGCACCAATCAATGTCTTTTGAGTGGATCTATGGGAACAACCCTTGAAATTAATGGTTTCCAAAATACAAGTGGAGCAATGTATGCAGAGAAAGACTGTACTGGAGCTGTTGGTCCATTCCCTCCTTCCCATCCAGGACCTTATCCACCGGGACACTACCCACCAGGCACCCATCCAGGAACTCATCCTGGTACCCCTGGTCGCTATCCATTGCCAAGTGACTTAGATCCTAGTTTGGTCCCGTATCCATGCAGATACTCACTGACATATGAAAAAATTGCAGGAGCAACTTTTCCCAGTGGTCTCAGGTATGGAATTTTATTTCATTAAATAAAAAAATATTAAGTGAAAGTACAATGCTATATGCAATCATTCAGCTACCAGAATGGATTATAACAACACATTCTTACATAATACCTTATTTCATAACAATACTTTTTAATATCATTATGCTTCGTTGCATGCTCAGTATACACAGAGTAATTTTGAAAGATGATTCAATATGTGATACTTTATTTTTTATATTTTAACATAATATTTTTTTTTTGTCCATTTTATCATTTCACTTTCATATATTTTTACTGATAAAAAAACAAATTCGACATATATTTCAAAATCTCTTTGATGTTCATAAGGAAAGTAAATGTATTACTGTACTGTATTGAAGTGATTCTATAAAACTGAATCTCAATCTAAGATTTCCAACCAATGAATTTCATTCTGTCATAATAAAATCACCCAAGTACCATACCTTTGATATTTCATTTAATGAAATGGAATAGTAAGTTATGTCCATTATGTGAACATTTTGTGAAAGCTGTTCTGATGTGATCAAATATGTGCATCTTTTCTAGAGAACCTATTCGCACTCGTGATGACATAGGTATTAGTGGAGACTGTCTCATAAAATGTGCACAGCTTAGAAGTCACTGCCTTGCTGTATCTTTAGAAAATGTACGTGGTGGACGACAAAGATGTTTTGCTTTGGATCGATCTGCAGATGCAGAAGGTTTGCCTCTGCAATCTGCACCAGATTTAGCATATTTCCAGAAGATTTGCTTGCAAGGTTAGAATTATGTATTATTTAAATATCAAGAATTCCATGAATAAAAATTGAGTGTGTGTTCCTTAAAGATAAGCAAAATAACATGCAAATAAAGTCCCAATAGGCTCCATTATTTACATCAGTGCAGTATTTAAGAATCACTATTCCTGCAAATTTAATTCTCATTCATTTACATTCGTGCAACAATTGACATAATTTGTCATACAGAAAATCTTAGGCATTTTCAATGTGTAAAATTAAAATTGTTTCTAAATAACCAATCAGGTTAGAATATATCAGATTAAGTGTATACTACCACTAATGACAGTAAAATTGTTAACACAAAATATAATTCATTACTATTTGCAGAAACACCATGTACTAAAGCTTGGGCTTTCACTCGTGTTCCAAGTTATGAGCTATTGACTCCAAACCCAATTGAAATTAGAAATATGTTTAGTCGGCGTCAATGCCAAGATGCTTGTCTAGCAGAAACTCGCATCATTTGCAGGTAAATATGATTAAATATTAAAATAAAATAATTGTATTACTTGAGTAATAGTAATATTATAATTTACTTATTACATAATATTACACTGATGATAATAATAAAAATAGTAATAATGATGGAGGATGTATAATAATAGGAGGAGGAGGAGGAGGATGTATAATAACATAAGGAGAGATGTCCTTGAGGGTTCCACACTTGTGGTTCTACAACTTTCCTTAACCATATATTTTCTCATATTATTTCAAACAGTTACATAATATTATGATATTTGCGTAACATAGCAACTTCTATCTCACAAATTCTTCAGCTTTCTCTTGAAAAACTCTCTTTGGTGAAAGAAGCACCAGAGATTTGAATGTGCAATATAGCTTGATTTAAGGAAAAATTAAAGAAAAAATTTGGAGCCATTTTTGAGGAAAATCTTGTTCATTTTCATTTCCCTTGCAAAGTTTGACATGAAAACTACACACATTTTCAGAAAATTCTTAACAACATCATTGAGAAATGGATGGGAATAACAAACAATATCCAGCTTCAAAATTGAAGATATAGGACAGGTTCAAAAAAAAGTTTCTTTTGAAATTTTTGAACATTCAGCAATTTCAAAGGAAACTGCTCCTTTGAAATCCTTTTCTGTATTTTTAAGTGCACTATGTTCTATTCCAGTGCATAATTTATACAAAATTTGGGAAAATGTCTGCATGTAAAGCACGCTTAAAAATTAGAAGATCCACATCGAAATTGCAAGTACTTGAGTTCGGTTACATATTATATCCATTTTGGAGAAAATCCAGCACTTAGTTTGGGTGTTTGTGTTGTTCACAGACTGACAGATGTTTCGAAAAACTAAACTTTTTTTGGTGTCCGGGATCCCACATGTATTTCAAAATCTCGACATCAATTATTTTTCCAGCATTACACAAGTACACAAGAAAGTAAAAATGTGCCTGCCCATCCATCAATCTGTCTGTGAATGTCACTTGTATATTAATAATACATATATTATTTTGTAAATGGATATTCCCTGATCGATCTAGCCAAAATCGAGGCCCTGTGAATTTGAAACTGATCTTTTAATTTGTTTAATACATACTTTACAAGAAGCCCAATTTCCAAATGTTTTCAAAAAAGGCTTCAATTTTTTTCTTTCAAATTTCTAATAAAATGAACCAATGTACACTTACAAATATAGTATAGGTCCAATTTTAATTGAAACCTCTGACATTTCAAAAATTGCAAAAGTTAAAGTTTTTCGAATCTGCCCAACTTTCATTATTGAAAAAAATATTCTGTACACAAAACACTTTTTCATACAGTATTAACTTTCCTTTACTTCGTAGTAGATACGAGAAAGAAAAATTGTTGCAGGCGTTTTTACCGCAACTCGCAATACAGTTATGTATTAGAGTTAGGTAGTTGCATACCTCATACCACGCGAGAGAAGGTTTGCGTTCGTAACAAACGCAAAAGGTTTAATTACCCTTGGTGTTTAAAATTACAATAAATTATTTTAATGCATGCTCTGAAATTTTCTCAGTATGTGAACTGCAACTTCATGTCTAGTTGGGAATTGAGACAATGAATAGGGAAAACAAGCAGTGGAGCGAAAAAGAAGGGCGATTAATGAGAAATTAATGACTTTTCTATGAGTTATATAAGTATGTAAGTTTCTGGTATTTTTTTAGATTAACTTTAATTAAAAATGCGTTAGCAAACAATGCATGCCGTCAAACGGGTCGAGACTGTACCACATGGGATGAGAATATGCCAGACCTCATTTCTTGAGATATTTGCATCCTATTGACAGGTATAAGAACGGCTGTTTTTAACTTGCACCAATATCAACAATACTCAATAAAGCAATCCTACACTAATTATCCACAGAGCGGCACTTGGCGCGAAAATGAATCACTTGTATACAACAAGACTTTCCAGGACCATCATACTAGCCATTTGTGCAAGTTAGAAACTGCAAAGTTTCGATACTTGTCAATACGATGCGTATATCTCAAGAAATGGAGCCTGGAATATTCTCACCCTATGTGACAAAGTCTCGCCCCGTTGGACAGAATTAACTTCATTAAAAATAGCAAAATTAGACCGGATATTCACTCTCCATATTCTTATAACCTCCACCTATTCTAAGGCCGGGCAACTTGTGGCGGCCAATAGCTTTAATTACACAATTAATATCTACAATTTATTTTATGTTAAACGATTTACACGGTTAACAAATGGCTTAGAATAACTCCCAAATGTATAACAATTTCTGGCATTATCAGGTTTAAAGAAAGGGTAAATCAGGGATTGATCATATTTAAGGAAATAATAAGTTTTATTATGTAAGGCATCAGGGCCCCTTACAAAATATTTAGGAGAACCCCCCACCCCCACCCCATCCCCGTCTTCGAGCGGGAATCTCGCAATTGCATTACGTTAAAATATCCTCCAAGGGTAATGGTTTATTTTATTTTGAAATAAGTTATTTTGGACAACATGTAAACGTTTGGTGCCAAGTGATGGCATAATTCAGAGATTTCAACCCAAATAGGACCTGCGGCAATTTTTATAAGTGTAATTCACTCTATTCCAGAAGAAAGAAAAAAAGTTTTGTCATTGAGAAATTTTTGAATACGTACTCCCCCAACCAAAAAAAATCAATTTCATATTTAAGGAGCCGCAACATCAGTCAGATCGACAGGGGAATATCGGTTTTTGTAAAAATCCCATATGTGGTTTAGCCGCTAGCTTTGTTTACAGACGGACGAACTTTTTTCCGAAAAACAACTTTTTCGAATTAAGAATCCACAAAACGTGCACTCTGACTAGAGTAAGTAATTTAGTGTATATATGAGCAAGAATTATTCGCTTTCTCAATCAGAGATCCATAATACGCGTTTTTCTGTCGAAAAACCGCCGTTTTCCCCGCCGTTATATAACTTTCTCTATATAATGTAGAGAAAGTGAAAGGTCATCTAGCCTCAGCACAAGAAACAATACTTTATTTTTTTATTTCAAAGACATTCGTTTTGTGATCATTTTCATACTATACTAGTGTTATGCAGAACCAGAATGCTGCTGAGCAAAACCACACAAAATGGTTTAATAAAAAGTAGCCCGCACATTGCTCAACAACTAATAAAATATTCTTATGTAACTCTGCAAAAAATTAACAAAATTTATTTTGTTAATTTCTATTATCTATTTTAACAAAAACAGTGTTCACGAATTCCGTAAAAATCCCGTTCTATTGTTACGGAAAAATACAATTTTGCCAGTATTCAAAACTCGTGCAGTCAACTTTGCCACTTGTCACCAGAAAACCAGGAGAAAATGACAAGTTCACTCCGGGGTAGCCGTTCACCAAAAGAAGTCTCCAAAAGTTCACCAAAAGAAGTCCGAAGTCGTAGTCTCAGAATCTCAAAATTTCCTATAGAAAGTCCAGGAGCTTAGACTATAATGGCGTTATGACGTCACTCCACAAGCCACGCACTATCGCACTGGCTATCCACGTCTTTACTTACGTCCCAGCTCCTCCTTATCCTCTTCCTCCTCCTCCTCTTCTTCTTCTTCCTCTTCTTCTTCTTCCTCTTCTTCTTCTTCTCTTCCTTGTCTGGTGCTCGCAGCCCCCTGTTCTAGTGGCGGCATCGTCATACCAACCACTTGCCTCGCAGGCCTCGTCACTGTGGCTGCTTTCCAGGGGTGGCGAGCCATGTAAACGCGCGCTGCGCTGCCGCCCTCATTCAAATTACCTCAACACATCCATAACATTACAAAACCTTAGACACCTCTCACATGGTCGAGGAGTTTTATTTCCTTTACTGCGCGTATTGAATATTAGTCATGCAGATAAGATGAACTACTCTAATGCACCAACCTTGCTTTCATTAATTTAATTTATTAAATAGGTCGGCAACATATTATGGCCGTGAAAGATTATGCCGCCTTAGTACCGAAACTCGACGAACGCAGCCACAACATTTTAGAAGAGCAACGAGTGACGTGGATTACATTGAAAATGAATGTGCAGCTCGTAAGTAAAAATTTTATTTCAATTTTCTTAGTTTAAGCCTCGACAAATTTAAAGCCAATATGGATTCTGTAAAATTAATATCGACCGGGAGTAATTTATGTAAACTTCTCGAAGATATTTTTAAAAAATTCAATTAAATATTTCGGTTAAATAAATGAAATTTGTATTTTTGTTATTTCCTTTGCGCAGAACCTCCAAGCTGTGAATATACCGACTATCCAGGGCGCTTCTTGCCTTACACGGACCGTTACGTTCCACAAATTTATGACGTGGCTGAGTGCAAACGCCTGTGTGATCAAGAGCGTGAATTCCCATGCCGTTCATTTAATTACCACATGGTCCGAAGAGATTGCTTCTTGAGTTCTGACGACACTTTCGCAGCCGATCGTACAGCGCTACTCATAGATCGGGACTTCTTCTACAGTGAACGAGGGACGTGTAGTAATGGTATGTAATATTTCCGTTCAATTATTTCCGTAAATTATTATCTTTTTAAAAATATGCTGGGTATTTCAATAATTACAACTAAATTCCAACTCCTTGAGCTAAAATGAAGAAATGTGGCTAAAGCTGCACTTATTATGACAGGAATATTAGCCACTGATGTTTTACACAGTTTTTCATTCTTATTTAAATGTGTGCGAGATTCGCGGCAATACTATATTATTCTATGTCGTGGAATTTGCACGAAAGAATTAACATCTATTTCAGCTATTCGAAGAAGATTGATGTTAGTCGAGATGTCGAAGTTTCAATTACGTGCACAATAGACCGAGTAGTGAATGCGAGTAGTAGACTAGTGAATACTGTGAATGAGAATACCGCACGTGCTGTAACAAGCGCGAGCGACTATTTCAACAAGACAGAATTAAATATTCAATTTATATAATTTACAAGACAATACACGTTACTTTGTGCAGAATAAAAGATAGCCTTTTAATATTAATACTTCAAAATCAAATGTATGCATACAATTCAATGTGATAAAGATGGGTCAATTCACTAACTGTATAATGCAATTGACGAAACTTCTGAATGTTTATCTCATGATAATCATAAATTAGTCATGAGATGGTTATAAACACATTAATTAAATATTCACTGTTCTCGCTCTAAAAACGTCCATCAAATGTTTTTATTTTCTCTGACTCAGTGCGTGTGGATTGTACTCAGTCAGATATGCTAATCACTTTCATCTTCGGAGCTCCATTTGAAGGACGAGTGTATGCTACTGGTAACCCGCAAGCTTGCTTTGAAATGGGAAGCGGTCAGAATCAGCTAGTTCTTCGCATTCCAATGGGAACTCAGTGTGGAACAGTTCAGCAGGTAAGTCTTCATTATTGTGAATAATTTTCAAATAAGTAAGTTGACTCTTCATATTTAAAATTCAGTTAGAAATGTTCGTAGATCATCTGTCTAGGAAGGTAAGGGTGTGGGAAACTAACAACCAAATCCCAAATATAAAGTGAAAACAAATAAGAGAATTTAGTTACAAATGAAATAATTATCTAGGAAAATTATAAACATCTACAACACCGAAGGCATCTTCTTCGAACAGATTGCAAAACTATATTTTTAAATATGCAAAATATCATGTAATATTAACTAGATATCAATTAATTGTATACTACATATAAATTAATTAATTTTCTATCACTTACCTTGAACAACGATCTCAGAGAGTGGAAATACCTTACTGGAATGATGGAACATTACGTACGCTCCTTTCCGACTCTTTGTCCATAGCACGTGGAGTTCCTCAAGGATCGATTTTAGGCCCTATTCTGTTCCTACTTTACGTAAACGATATAACCCCGACAATTCGAAACGGAAAAACAGTTCTCTTTACAGATAATACGAACATCCTTTGCAACAAAGAAACCGTAAATAGTACAATATCAGATTTTCAAATTGGTTCCGAAATAACAAATTAATAGTAAACGAAAAGAAAACGGTTTTAATGCAGTTTTCCATTTCAAATAAACAATTCTGTGCTCCATTGAAAATGAACGTGTACCATGATGATGACTGATGTTAAGGCAACAAAATTTTTAGGTTTCTCAATTCAGTCAAACCTTAAATGGAACGTCCATTTAAATGAATTGAACACAAAATTAAGTTCATTATGCTACGCGGTCAGAATTCTTGCAAATTCAGTCAGCCTTCATACTGCTCGTTGTGTATATTTCGCGAATGTTCATTCCCGTCTGAGATATGGTATAATATTCTGGGGAAATACATGACTTCCAGACTTTTGGATTACAAAAACCAATTGCACGAATAATAACGAAATTCCACCCACGTGATTCTTGTAAGCTTCTCTTCATTAACCTAGGAATTTTACCATTACCTGGTCTGTTGATTTACAAATCAGTGGTTTCTGTCAAAAATGACTTAAGGGCGGGAATATATTTTCAGAAAATGCCGACGTCTTTTACTATAACACTGGACGTAGAAATCTTATTCATCAGGTGACAGTATTAACAGCTCATTACAAAAAATTCACATACAATACATGTACATTATTTTACAACACTTTGCCAGATGACATTAAACGATTAAATTCGATAGAAAAGTTTAAATCCAAAATGAAATCGTTTCTGCAGCATAACTGTTTCTATACAATTAGAGACTATTCTGAGCATCACAAGGAAAGTAACATTAATTTTAACAGTGATATTCACTGTATTATTTACCATTGGACTGTATAATTCTAAACAATATGTAACAAGTATTGTATCGCCGCTTCTGGGTGAATGACCCCCATTTTTCGATCAGATTTTTCGTCCAGTTTCCCTGATCCATTGAGGAAATGCTGAGATGGCCCCTTGTTTTGCTTCTGGACATAAATGTAACTTCATTATCTGTGCACGTCTTCTAGAATTCAGTGGGAAATGTAGTTATTCAAATTTCGTTTCCATGTTGTCGCGGCAGGAAGTATTATTCCTTGACGAAGGTCATCATGGATAAGAGCCCAAAATTTATTGTTTATTTATCCTTGAAAATAGATCTTATTACATGGGGGCGTTTTTTTAATTCAAAATTCAAGTAGTATATGACTTAGTGTAGGGATCACAGAATTTTGAAAATGTGTACAAAATTCACTTCTCCCCATAGCACGTCATACGCACTTTTAACTCTTTTTTGACGTAAAATAAATAAATAAATAAACTTGAATACAGGTCTGAATTGAATTATTTTACTCCAAACTAGTAGAGTTCAGGCGCCATGCGCATTTCTCCAATAACGTAGAATTCTACATTCGAAAAATGGAGAAAATAGAACGAGTTCACTTACATGTGTTGAATAATATGAATAATAAAGTGAATTTTTGATGTGATCTTTTGATACTGGGTCAATATATAATTAAATAACACCTTCTGAAATCAATTATATGGCAGCATACATGTCACCTACAAAACAAAACGAATACCAAATAAGGTTATGCATTATTTGTCAACGAATGCAATGCACTGCTTATTTTTTCTTCCATAGGGAAGAGGACGATATGTCAATCACGTGGTAATTCAGCAAAATCCAGTGATAATGCAAGAAACAGATAAAACCGTGCGGGTGGAATGTTCATTCGATGCTAGTGACCAAACGGTTTCATACGCACCAAGTGGCACTCGAAATCAAGACGGTGGAGGCATCAGCGTCACGTAAGTTTAATCATTGTACATATTTGATAGTAATTTACTACATTGTTCCAAAGTGCGTGAAGGTCACGCAGTTAGCAATGAAATATTACAAGATTATAATACATTGTAACAAATATTAAATGTTTGCAAACGGCATCGTAATAAAAGAATTTGAACATGTGAGTGACAACCACATGCAGTAACATTGTTTTTCATATGGCTCTTTCAACCCAAGTGGAGCATGGTAGGCGTGCGCACAAGGAGAAGAAGCAAGGATCGTGTTTCCCCCTTGAAAATTTTGAAGGTGGTCACGTAGCCTTTACATAATAAAACACTTCATTTTCGTAAATGTGCTCAATTCCTGGTTTCCCTTTTTTTAACCTGACAGTTTGGGGAATTGTTATACATTTGGGGAAGAGGCTCACCAAGCCATTTGAGAACCCAGCAGTTGAAAATGCATTAATCAGTTGTACCAGTTGAGTTATAATTCCATTCTCGTAGTATTGTTTTATTTTTACTAGTAAAATATGTCGTATGTAAATAAAAAAGTTAAATGGAAATGGGAGAAAAAGAAAGAAACGAACGTGCTTCCCCTTCTTGTTTTAGGCTGCCCACGCCTATGGGAGTATACAAACTCTAAGTCTTGTAACGAAAATTTAATTTTTTTAAAATTTAATACTTAAAAATATTATTTAAATTTCAATATTTTTTTAAAATCCAATATCATCTGGGGCCATAGGAATGTTCAGAAAATATTTTTGTAAAAAAAACAATTCGTCTGCGTTCCAATAATTATTATATTCTGAGACGTGGAAAGTGTATTAAGATACGAGAGTAACGACACTTCTACACACTTCTTTATTGCAGTGTGCCATTCCGACCTTCCGGAACGAATATTGTCACTAACACTGCACCGACTCCAAATGTTCGTATGCGAATCGTCACCAGAAAAGGGCAAGAGGCTGCTGTAGTAGGGCTTGGTGAAGAGCTACTCCTCAAGATCGAGATCGATCCAACAAGCGCATTTGGAATCTTCGTTCGCAATTTGGAAGCAAGAACGGACAATGGAGAGCTTCTTACACTTATTGACAATGTGGGGTAAGTTACTAAAAGGAAACGATTTACAGCAAAACGCTTATATATAAACTAGAAACGCTACAAAGACGGGCCGACAATGTCATTTTACAGCTTAAAATCATACTTTACTGAAGTCGCGTGTAGTGTTTACTATTAGTAAGTTACTACATTAAATGTTCCATTTATTTTTTTATCTTATTGAGAAAACTAATATTTTATGTTAATTTACGTGGACAAAAATATGGCTGTTTTTACCATTGTATTAATACATTATTTTTTAGTAGTTTTGCAATTTTAAGTTTTTCTTGTTGTTTTTTTCAATTTTCGAAAATACTGAGTTCGCCGTAAATGTGACCTGCGCCATGTTTTAGCCGTCCTTTGTTCCATCGAAGTAAAAAAATTGCAGCCGTTTTGAGAAAAAATAAGAATTTCCTATACTTAAAGCAAAAATTCCGTGAAAACTACTCAGTTTTTCAAAAAAAATTGCATGTTCTTATTTAAAAATCTTATTTTTAGAACAGATTTCATTAAGGAAATAAATTTCTAATTTCAATACTATAATTGTAGGAAGGCACCGAAAAAATTTTGAATGTTTGCAATTTCCGAAAATTCAAAGATTTCAAAGAAAATGAGACCTGCGACATTTTTTAAGAGTCCTTCGCGCTACGTGAAAATTTATTTAAAAAACTGAGTTTTTTTTCCTTTAAAAAATTCCGAAAAGGTAATTGAGGCGTAATCTAAAATGCCTTCCAAAACCAAAATATGTTTCAAACTCACAGGGCCTCAAAATCCTTTAAGTTGATCGAGGAATATCAATTTTGGAGAAAATCGGCGGCGTCCTAATAATAATAAATAATATTTATATCCTTTTTAAGAAAAAGAGTAATGTTGACATATGCCATTTTTTCTAGTAAATCATAATAGCGTTCGCGTATGATTACTGTGGGGCGACCCCTGTCGTAAGTTAACGGCAACTTAACGAAATTTTAGTCCGAGTCAGGGATTTGCTCTCCACTGCCTGACGTAAGTCGCGTTGTAGGCAGGTTTGCCAAGATCTAAGACGCATCGTCGTCTGGGCAACCAGGAGCAATTCTAAACGCTGCTTCACATTGACATTAAAAATAGAAATAAAGCCACTTTTACAAAATTTAACGCCTAGCATCATAATACTCGTTGGGAAAGTGGGTGCAGGGGCTCGTAGCATAGTCCCAGTACGCCACATTTTCCTAACTCAATTGCCTGCGCGTCACCGCGCAGCACTGAGCACTGAGATCACGCCAATCCCTTCTCGCTGACGCTTGGTAAAGGGGGTAGCGGACAGGCAAAACTGCTCAAGGGATAAACATTTTTAATGTTGAAAATCGTGATTGAAGTTTAAAAAACAAGTTTTTCGCTGGATTTAAATCAATTTACCCGGAGTCATTCGTACAAATTCTTCGTACAAGGTCTTCGGTTTCGAGAATTTTTCAGGCATTAATATCCGATTTTGACACTTACAATCAAGAAATAAGAAGAAGAAAATATTTAAAAAATCCTTCATTTTTTAAGAATACCTCGTGTTCTAACACAGATCATAAAAAGGGCTAAATACAAACCGTAGCCCTGTAAATTTTCTACAGTTTCCCAAAATTTCAACCCAATTCATTTGTTTTTTCTTTAGATTACATAATCAATTTCAAGTTGGTACCATGATAACCTGAAAACAGAAATACTGCATTCAAATTCATTGAAAAACAAAATCCAGATTTTCTTTTTCAATGAATTACATTTAATCAGGTTGAAGAAAGTTTTTTTTTACAGGTGCCCAAGGGATCCAAATATTTTCCCTGCATTACAAGTGGAAGGAGGAACACGCAACTTACTGGGGCCATTCAAGGCATTCCGATTTCCATCTACCCCAACAGTAAATTTTGTGGCAACAGTTCAATTTTGTCAAGATATCTGTGAACCAGTAAGTTGAAAGAACTAAAAACTACATGATCTTATTGACCTCAACCTCTTAATATGAAAATAATGTGCTTCCCAACAGATTCGCTGCAGTACAGGGGTTCATTCATTTGGAAGAAAAAGGCGACAAGTCAGCAGCATTATAGAAGATACAGAAAATCTAAAACTGACTGAGAATCGAACTATACCCATTGCTGATGTTGAATCAGAGGACATAGGTTTATCCAGAATGCAAACTACAAATATTACATCATCAACCACCATTGAAAGTACAGAAACAACAACAGGTAATTAGCATTTACAATTCAATATTAAAATTTTCCTTGTTTCTTTTCTTTATGAGGTTTGAAATTGAGCCTATAATTTCTTTGATAGTTTCAGAATCATCATCATCTAAAAGCTCAGAATATTTCACAAATGGTCCGGAACCTCCAGCACAGAGTTCTCATCCTCCATTAAGGAATTCAGAACCTACGTTAAGGAGTCCACCACCTGTGTTAAGGAATCCAGAACCTCCATTACAAAATCCAGAAACTCCATTACGGAAACCAGAAACTACAACAAAGAACATAGAATCATCTCTTTTAGAAAATTCAAATGAAACTAATAGTGCTTCAAAGCTGCAGGATCCAGAGCTTCCAAATGAATTGCCTCTTCAATTGAGGGTACAATATTTCATTATTCAATTGTCTTTCAACAAAATTTCATTTTTTCTCACTACAAATTGCATTAATAAACATCCAAATCCAATATAGGATATTGAACACAATTGGTTTGCAATTGCTAATAAGATTTTTTTCTCAACGAAGAATACAAATCCATTACAATTAAACAGTGTGTATTACTATTGTTTTGTCTTTTACCATTTAAGTAATCACATTCATAGATTCCCATTGAATTCCAAAGGGGAATATTTTTCACGGTATTTCTTTCTTAACAGATTTAATAATTGGCAACAAGGTTGTAAAAAAGATTCTTCTTCACTAAGATTACATTATTTTACAAAATAAAACCAAAAATCAAGTCTTTCCTGATGTATCTTAATTTGGAATATGAGTATATTATCAAGCATTTCATATATTCTATAGTTCCACTATTATTTGCAGTTGGTGGTTGGTGAGGATTCTATACCAAAACCTTCCCCTGAAAATAAGAAAAGAAATGATAGAAAATATGGACCAATAACTGTAGATAGTGTTCGAAGTGAATCTAGTGATTTAAATTCCAATGATAAAAGTAAGTCTGTTATTATATCACAATCTTATAAAAACTACAAGTGTTAAAATGATTGTCCTATTTTTTTAACAATGCAAATATTTTTTTCTTTTCAGCTGTCTTTTATGCAAAGAGTGATTATGTCTGTACACCGACTTCAACTGTCATAGCTTCAGTGTTAACTCTTTTACTATTCAATATTGGTTTCATAATAATATTTGCACTTTTCTATCGAGTGCGCAAGAAGCAATGGGAAAAACTTGCATCTGTGGAAACAAAATTCAATCAAGTTCCAGTCCCAGAAGTGCTATTTCGAAGTGTATATGGACGACTGCCTCCAAATCCTACCCTCACAACTTTGAGTCATCAGCTCAGTTCATGAACATTTGCAATGATTTTTCTGTTCTTTTCCTATTTATAGTGTGTTTCTACTATTTTGCAGCTGACATGAATGTCAGTGTTCATGTTTGTAAAATAAATTAGTATATTACACCACACAGCAGAAATGATGGTACTACGCAAACTCCTCCGAAAAACACAGTTGAAATACATTTATTTCTTGTATGATACAATTTCTATGATGTTGCCATTTCTAGAGTATTTTATGCACAAAGGTGCTCTAGTCAAAATGAATGAATGTCATTATCACGAAATAAATTAAAAACACATCCACAAAAAGGGATGTTTTCAAAATTCATAGAATTTATCCTGAAAAAAATTTTATTTCTACTTCAAATTAATTTTTTCAATAGTACTAGGTTTTGTTCATTGTTTGGACTACTCCATCAATAGGATATAATATTAAAGTAATATTTCATGAAAAAATTAATACATGAAACTGAAAAAAATATTGCAATCATTCATATTGCAAATGAAGTAAAAGTAACTATTTGACCCAGTTTTTAATTTAATATATTATTTCCCATTCTCTGCCTGTGTTGATAATAACTTATTTTAAATATTATGAATGTTTATTTTCATTTCCTTTTTCATTACTTGAATACTGATGCTTTGATGTTTAGGATAAATATAAACATAAATGCTCAATTTGATAAGTATAATGAATAAAACTATGAACTCAACAAGTATAATATACAAAATAAAAGATCTTAAATAAATGCAAGATTTATAAAGAACACATTGCTTAATTGATAATATCTTATACCTTATCAAGTTTTTGGAATAAAAAATTAGGAAAAAAAGATGAAGAAAGTAACACAAATTTGTTTTTGTACAGTTCTGATTTAATAATTGTATATTTTTCATTTTGCATTTTTTTAATGATACACATTTGTAGTAACAATTTTAACAAAAATCAAGAAAATTGGTACAAAATTTATTGATATATTCTTTCTTAATGAATTATATTCTTATGCTCAAAAGAAATGTAATGTTTGTACACTAGTTTAAGAGACAATTTAATATGTAAGCACAAAATCAAACATGGCATTTCATTGGAGCATGAACTTTTAAATTGTTTTTCCCATTTCTTATGAAAATCTTTTCATTATCATGTTCCATAATTTGGTAAATTCCATCATATTCTGCTTATGGGTGTAATTAATGAGTAGCCAAAGTTGTTTATAATGACTGGATAAAACTGAGCTTAATTAGAGAGAAAATAAAATCAACTGGTATGGTGAGAGAAAAGTCGATTATACTTTGAGTGCTTCAAAGTTTGTAAATTCCACTGATAATTCTAGATTTAAAGTTTTTGGTTTTAATTCTAACATTATGGTAATTCTCTTATAATTATTTTTGTTCATAATTCAAACAGAGAACTACTTTAAAATTTAAAGTAAAATAGTAAATATGTAGCCTATTTTCTATAATTAATTTAGAGAATTGTGTATGATCTCTCCATGCCATGTTATACTGTTTCTTTCTGAACATTATAAGTGATACTTTATTTTGCAAATTATTGACAACAGTGAGTCATCTATGAGAGAAATGGAACGTTTTTATGCATAGCCTTTATAAGGCTATCTCTCCACATCAATTTTAAACAATTGCTAGCACTCTTTTGTATGGATGTCTCTTAAGCATTTTTTATTGAATAAATAAATGAATATACCAAATGGGTTGCTCTTGATTTTAATTGAATCTACATCTGAAAGCAGTCTGTCATATTTATCCCTTACATCTGTACATTTGTGTTGCTCTCTGGCTGAGGATATATGGAATCTGAATTGTTAAGAGTATTTTATTTTTCGAGGGATTTAGTAATGTTTTTTATATGCTCAAAATATATTTCAAGTATACGGGGGATTTGCTACCCAAAAATCTACGTACCTTGAATGGGACCAAACCCATGACCTGAAAGGCTAATAGCCAGAAGGCTAAGATTCATCCACCTATGTGTCCTATATATTGATCCAATAAATAAAAATTGCAAATAATGCTTTTTTTATTGATTTGTTTCTCAATGGAATGTCATAGAAAATGTTTCTTTTGCATTACATGAGAGTTCAGCTGTATATGTAAACGAAATAACTTGTCCTGCACGTGTATCCAGTACAATGAATTAACACTAGATTCCTATGGATGATCACTTTTATATAATTTTGATGATAACAGCTTAGGGTCTTTCTCACAATAATGGCTAAATAAGAAAACAAAAACACGAACTCTACCACAGCTATAAAGCCACCATCACTACACTACAAACCCAATACACAGGCTTGCTGAACTGGTGTTTCACAGGCATGAGTGTTCAAGAGTTGGGGAATATCTTGAGGAGACAGATGCAATGGAGAAGGAGTAGGAAGGGCTCTCAAATAAAAGGGCACTCGAGTGACCTTCAGAATAATTTGGTGTATGTCTTGTGCTCTATGGGCTGATGACAAGTTCCCAATGAGACAAACTTGGAATTGGAAACAACAAACATGTTGGTATTTTAGTAACTTATTAAACTTTTAATATTAATTTACCTTTAAACAAAAGCATTCAACTTTCAGAATACAATAAACCATTCAAACAAAGATTTGATCCAAAATTAATGTTCAATTGATTCTCACCACATTACACTAGGAAGTATATGTTTTTAATTCTACTTTTTAACCTCTTTAGGATTACTTTTCACATAAAAATCTTCCATAACATTTTGAAGTAAATCCAAAACTCAACTGACCGTGTGTGGTGAATATATGAATGAACGTCTGTCGGTTGAGTTTGGGATTTACTTCGTGGGATCGTGGCTCTATGAAGATCACACAAAGTCGTGATCACAGAAAACGAATATAATTGGACTATTCATTAACATATAATTGCTAAAAATACATTTTATCCTAATTAAGAAACAACAAACATTTAACAACACTTCAAAAGAAAACAAAGAAAATCATCATTAACATATAAGTTAAGGGTGAAGGGATTAGTTTGAGTATGCAATAAAATATATATGGCCGATAAGCAATGCATTAGTTTCAAAAGGTTGGGTATTAAATTTCGTTACACAGATTTCCGAAGTAATAGTTATAGTAATGTCCGGGGTCGGCCTTCCTGCATTAATAATGTTTTTCTTGTCTTCAAAGTTCAGCGAAACAAAACTTTTCATCAAGAAATCACAAATCACGAACATGAGCCGTTCCACGTCAAATCGCACAAAAATAGCAAAATTTGGCCTTCATATTTTTAATTATTTTCTATTTATTATATGGATCAAATAAGTCAACGCGTGTATTTTTGTTTTCTAGCTTTATTATTTTCGGAAATATTACATAATGAAATTTGCTAAAAATGACGCGCATCACTAACAAAAATATCACATATTTGAATACACTAATTATAGAAACGCCGTTCAAATTCCATTCGAAACTTAAAAAGATGTTTAATTTTTTAGATTTTGCAAAATATTTAATTTCTTGAATTTTCAATTTAAAAAAAAATTAAATTTTTAAAAATGAATATTTTTGTAAACTTGATGAGCAAAAATTTTCAAAAACAAATTAATAAACGCACTAGAGTATGGTTGACAACTCCAGAAAAATCAAAGTGGGATCTCAGTAATTTTAAAATATATTAATCTTTTACGAACCAGTGTGCAGTAGATTGCTGCAGTAGTTGCGTTCTTGCGTTACTGGCCGTCGGTTTCTTTGGATGAAGCAGTAATTAAATTACTTCTTGAGATGATACAACTTCACGATTGCATTTGGTTATTAAATAACGGATTATTGACAAGTTTTGACTGGCATTTGAAATTTTCTGCTCCCGCACAACTCACTTCAAACACATGTACTCGATTACCTTAGAATTCCTAAACTTTCGTTCCAATGCACAGATCTAGTGCCCTACCGAATTTACTTTCAGGTCTGGACAAAATTCCATTTTCTTCATCCAACTTTTTAGCCACTTTTATCATGTGTTCGGTTGCTGCGAGATGTCATTTAATTTTACTGTATCTCCAAATTTGTCAAAATTTGAATTTTCAACGTCTTGTGATCTGTTGAGTGAAAGGAATCGATAAGTTTCTTAATATATTTATTGTCTGATTTTTATGTTGACGACAAAGGATCTTTAGAGTGAAAAAAAAATTATCTGTGATAGCACTTTGTACTATCTGACATTTCTCATGGGGATACCGTTTTTGTGGTGATTTTCTTTTCTTGACGGGGGTTGCACCTATTGAATTAAACTCTTGTTTACCTTCTCTACACCCTCTTTCTTTCACTTCGCAGGCACTTGACGAACTATCTGAAGAGCTGAAATTGCCATTTCCTTGATTTCCACTGTTTTCACTATATTCATTGGAATTTCCGCTACTTTTGTTAATAGCACGGGAGCCACTGATCTTGAAGCTCTCCACTAACTAAAAGAATTTTTGAAAACCGGCTCCCATTTTCCGACATGAATCATAAATTCGACAATCTAATGACTCCTCTAAATCAAGTTTCACTGGTAAAATTTCACTTGGAGATTTTCTTTTCTTAAAATCGTGATCAGAAAGATTAAATTCATTGAAACATCTGTCGTATCTCATACGGCGATCGCCACTCATGTTGTACAGTATACACACGATTCACGGAACAAGCTCTAGCACTCTTCTCTTTATAGGATGCGTATTGCGACTAATGTTCAGAAAATTTTACTCAAGTCCCTTGACAAGGGGACTGTTGTATTTCACGAGCAAGGTCAAGAAGGCAACTCATTCCTAGGTCGCAAAGGGACTCAGAGTAAAATTCGTTTTGCTGACAGGAGGAAAAGCAGTAGTAGAATTCGTTTCGCTGACACCCATCACTTCTGGGGATAGAGTGAACATACGAGTCTCTAACATTTCTTGAAAGGCAGGCTTTCAGGCAGAAGTCATTCCTTTTATTGTTCTTCGGCTCTTGTATCAAAGACTGATGGAACACAATTCGTTCGTGCAGGGGCAAGAAGCGCGCCAGCATAGTTATAA
Organism: Teleogryllus oceanicus; assembly: GCA_964035755.1. Classification (NCBI taxonomy): domain Eukaryota; kingdom Metazoa; phylum Arthropoda; class Insecta; order Orthoptera; family Gryllidae; genus Teleogryllus; species Teleogryllus oceanicus. The sequence continues at coordinate 100,427,613 of CAXIVR010000001.1, forward strand.
TAGATTTTTTTAGATTTGTACGTGTTCATTGCCCACTTATTTTCTTGTTTTTATAGAAAATTTAATAAGAAATACGCCAATTTTTTAAAAATTTTTATCTGAGCGAGTTCACATAGAAATTTTTTTAATTTTTAATGAAATATATATTGTTTGAAAAAGGAATTTACAGAGAATAAAATAAACCTATCAAAGTATTAAATGAAGCAAACCATGACTTTTTATGTTAAGTACACTCGGCATCATCAATCATATTTTGCGAAGTACGCGTAAATCCAAAATTTAATATTCGCATAACTACACAAATAATAAATATTCAGGCAAATGGAGACACACGTGTCAATTTTTTTATGTTTAGATTTAATAAAAAAGTATACATTAAAAAAAAAGCCGTATCAAGTGTAGTGCGATTTGAAATTGAATGGCCCGTATTTGAATTCGTTTCACTGTCACCCATCCATTCTGGGGATAGAGAGAACACCTAAAATAATAATAATAATAATAATAATAATAATAATAATAATAATAATAATAACTACTACTTTTGAAAGCCTACTTAGGCAGACGGTCTTTTTTTTTTTTTTTTCATAGTTCTTCAGCACTTGGATCAAAGACTGGCCGAACACAGTTCGTTAGTGCATGGGAAGGCAGAACGCGCCCTCATACTTTCAATTGTGTTTTTAGAACTGTATGTGTGGAGTGCCCATTTTTTCTTAGTGTATTTTATAGAAAATTGAACAAGGAATAGCCTATTTTTTTAAATATCTCATCGAGTTTATTAAAATTTTATTTTGAAAAAAAAATACATTTTTAAAGAAATATAATTTTTGAAAATTATTTACAGGAATAAAAACACATTTCAAAGTATTAAATGAAATAAACCAGGAATTTTTATATCAAGTACGTTCGGAGCAACAATTGATCATATTTTATGAAGTACACGTGCATTCCAAAATTTAATATAGTCATAACTATACAAATAATCAATTTTCAGGGCAATAAAAAACACGTGTCTTTTTTATGTCTAGATTTAAGAAAAAAATATCGTACGTTTTAAAAAATGTTAACTCTTGTGCGATTTGACGTGGAATGGCTCACATGTGTCCGTCTACGCCGCTGTCTGCAGTAGAAAGATCCTTATTCATGCTCTTCCTGCCTAAACACTAACGAACGCGATCTTACTGATTGCGTACCTTAGGGCAATAAAAGTATAACTCACGTGGTAGTTTCACTTATGACAAACTAAAATCTGAATTATCACGTAAACGCAGAAAAACATACTACAGACAGAATTACGCCCTTCAGTGTTCATACACCCATACGCATTTATCATTAAAAGCACCAATTTTCGTTTGAAACACTGCTTCCATTTAAGCGAGGTCCCGCAACTCAGCCGATTGCAGGCCCCCACAAAACGCAAGCACACACGATCGCAACTGAGCTTCCTGA